>VSMD01022996.1:0-106278 GCA_008750895.1 Mirza zaza | reverse complement strand
AGTGCTGGGGTCTCTTTGAACCTGTTCTGGTTTAGGGGGCTGTCCGATTCATGAATCGTTCTTTGCTCAATTACACTCTTTTAAATTTAATTTGTCTGAAGTTTTTCTTTTAATGCTCTGGAGCGCTTGGACACAGCAGGAAACATCTCTGCGTGAGGATGCAGAGGTGAAGCGGTCCTCGCCGTCAGGAAAGCAGGCCCTAGCAGCAGGGGAGCAGCCCGAGAAGCTGTTTGTGGAGATGGAACAGCCCACCACGGAGTCTGCCACTGTTCCCCCAAAGCTGCTTGGGAACCAGACCAACTGTCACCTCCCACTCGCAGGGAGGCAGGAAGAGCCTAGAAGACCTCACAGGTGTTTTTTGAGAAGGTCCTTTCTGCTTCGCAGCATCCCTGGGGGCAGTGACCTTGACTAACCATGAGCTGGACAGAGTTAGGGTTCTCCAGGGAAAGAGAACCAGTAGGATGCTCGAGAGTGTGTGTATATGTATTTGTGTATGTATGTATTTGTGCGTGTATGTAGGTATGTGTGTGTGTATACCTATATACATATGTATGTGTATGTTTAGAGACTTATCTCAAGGCCTTAGCGCATGTGATTATGGAGTCTTGGTGAGTCCCAGATGCACGGAGTGGGCTATCAGGCTGAGACCTGGGGCAGAGCTCCCACTGCAGTCTATTGCAGAATTCTTCTTGCTCTGGGGAGGTCAGTCTTTTGTTCTATTCAGGCCTTCAGCTGATTGGATGAGACCCACTCATATTATGGAAGCGATCTCTTTAACTCAAAGTCCATCATTTGAATGTTAATCTTATCCAAAGACACCCTCACAGAAATATCCAGAACAATGTTTGACCAAATGTCTGGGCAATGGGGCTCATCCAAGTTGACACGTAACAGCAACCATCACATGTGCTGGGGTCCCTGTATGTGAGGGGGAAACCGAGGCTCAGAGAAAGAAAGAGGTTAGCTCGAGGCCACAGGCTGTGGTGGCACACAGTCACAGGAGGACACGACAGTGCTCTCTGGGTGTCACACTTGAAAACCAATGCCTGGGTGGCCAGAGCAGAGACAGGTGATGTCACTGACCAGACCCGGGGAAGGGGCAGCGCACTGCACACAGAAACAAGAGCGGTCGACAGCTGGGTCAGCCACCGCTCAAGATCCAACCGGACTGGCTCGAATCTCCACGCCCGAGTCCCCCTTCGTCGCAAGTCCAACGTCTTCCCCAAGGCGCTGGAGATTGCCCGGTGCTGCCCGTGGCCAGCCTGGCCCTGCGATCCCACCGCTGCCCCGCAGCCGTCTGGCCAGCGCTGCCTCCGCCCTTCCTGTTTGTCATCTATCACCTTCTTCCTTTATTTCGACATCCACCCGCTCCCACCCCACCCGAGGCATCTGTGTTTGTGGTGGGCTTTGCTGACGCTCCGGCGAGATAGGGAATTGACAAAGGCACCTCCAAACCGGCGCTGGACTGCGCGCTCTTACAAACAGCCCTCTCGGCCACTCTGCAGCTCCGCTCCCCCTCCCATTACTCTGGTGTTCCACACCCTTCTTCCTTCTTCCTTTTCCTGCTCTCTCAGCAGAAATGAAAGTCGTAATCCTCCCATTTTCTTCTGTAGTGAAGTTCCACCGCCTTTCACCCGGGGTCTTCATCTTGGCTGCAGGTCTCCCGGGAATCCTGGAGTGGGCGGACGTTTTGTGAGAGTTCCTCACACGCCTCCTCCTGCCCAGGTGGCCTTTCGAGGGTGGAGTCTGGTTCCTTCTCCCACAGAAGCAGGAATGAGGCAGTGTCCGCCTGAGATCGATTCAGGCACTGCCCCTCCCAGCACCGGCCAGGTGAGGCCCCTCCACCTGTCTGGCCTGCAGCAGGTGACTCTGTTGTGAGGACAGATCCCCAGTGACCTCAGCTGCAGACTCCAGGCTCTGATCCCAAACAGCATTGTGTCTCATCCTCCTCTGTGTCGTCCACAGGGAGGGGCACCCCAGCTGGGGCTGGGAGGGTCTGGTCTGGAAGTTGCACCGGGCTTGGCTCAGGTGAGCTCTGACACCCACTTGGGACACTCTGGGCTCTTGGACACTCTGGGCCACGTGCTAGGCAGTGCCACCGTGCGACTGGGGTCCTGGGCCCCACTCCCCCACTCCCCACTCCAGCGAGCTCTCCGACCCTCTGTCCTGTGTGTGGACTTGACCCGCAGAGCCCCAAGACTCAGGTCCAGGGTTCTGTTCCAGAAGAGCAGCCTGCAGAGCTGCTCGCTGCATGGCTGGTGTGGGACCGCACGACACAGGGGTTGCCGGGTGGTGCTGACGCGCTTGTTTGTGTGACTCGAATTGTTTATATAGACAGGGCCCGGAAAACAACAGATATTTCTCTCTCACGGTCCTGCAGACGGGAAGACTGGGGTCAGGACGCCAGCACGGTTGGGTTCTGGCCAGGGCTCTCTCCCCGATTGTGACTGCACACTCTCGAGTGTCCCTGTGTGGCAGAAAAAGGGTGGGAGAGCTCCCTGGGCCCCTCGTATGAGGGCACTAATCCCAGCCATGAGGGCTCCACCTTCGTGACCCAGGTAGTCCCCAAAGGCCCCGCCTCCTAACACCATCTCATTGGCT
This sequence comes from Mirza zaza, assembly GCA_008750895.1. Taxonomy (NCBI): domain Eukaryota; kingdom Metazoa; phylum Chordata; class Mammalia; order Primates; family Cheirogaleidae; genus Mirza; species Mirza zaza. The sequence continues at coordinate 103,677 of VSMD01022996.1, read as the reverse complement.
GTCAGGATTGCAACGCGTGAGTTTTGGGGAGGAGGACACAAACGTTCAGTCCCCTGCAATTACCAAGCCTAATAGGACCGTGTGTTGGGAGAGGCTTTGTTCAGATACACCAACAGGCTCTCTCGGATATGGCTAGTAGACGTGTGAATAGGTATCAATACAGCTATTTTGGAAAGGAACTTGGCATTTTTTTTTAAGACGATAAAAGACAATGTCATACAACCCAGTGATTCTTCTCCTAGCCATCTCCCTAACAGAAATGCCTGCACGTGGCCACCAGGAGATGCGTACGATGACGTTTCTAACAGTGCGGTTTGCTGTCGCAAAGAGCTGGCGCAGCACGAGAGCCCGTGGGCAGGAGCGTGGATAAATCCATTGTTTTCTTCACATGATAAAATATCACACAGCATCGAACAGAAATGAATCTCAGGCCAGGCGCGGTGGCTCACACCTGTAATCCTAGCACTCTGGGAGGCCGAGGTGGGCGGATTGCTCGAGGTCAGGAGTTTGAAACCAGCCTGAGCAAGAAAGTCCCCGTCTCTACTATAAATAGAAAGAAATTAATTGGCCAACTAATATATATAGATAAAATGAGCCAGGCATGGTGGCACATGCCTGTAGTCCCAGCTACTCGGGAGGCTGAGGCAGAAGGATTTTTTGAGCCCAGGAGTTTGAGGTTGCTGTGAGCGAGGCTGACACCACGGCACTCACTCTAGCCTGGACAACAAAGCGAGACTCTATCTCAAAAAAAAAAAAAAAAAAAAAAAAAAAAGAAAAGAAAAGAAATGAATCTCACAGTCACGGTTTTAAAAACAGAAGCCAGATCGTGTACTCCTGGGCTCAAACTCTCCAGGGTTCTTCGTTACAGTAGCTGAACCCAGTAAGAGAATCCAGTAGGATGGTGTCAAATGGTGTCTCCTTGTGGCCCTGATTTGCATGTCCCTGCTAACTAATAAGATCGAGCATCTCCAGCCTCGGGTAACTTGATGCCACCCTCAGCTTGGGCATGGGTCCTCACCGAGCTTTGGGAAACTTTCTTTACTTGCATCCCTGGATCCTACCCTCTTAATTCTCCCCTCTGCCCACTGCCGCTCCTTGTTTGTCTCCTTTGTCATTTTCCTCATCACTTGGCCTCTCCTCGCTCCTGTTTCACTTGTTCCCTCTTGTCTAGTGTCGTGGCTTTAATAGCAGTGTGTGCTAGTATCTCCCACTGTTTCTGTCCCTCCTTCACAGACCCCTCCTTAATTCCATATATTGATCTCTGATTCCACATCTCCCTACTTGGATACCTAACTTGATAGCTCTAGAGTTCAACTCCCGATTCCCTCACCCCCAAACCTCCTCCATACTTTCTGCTGCTCAGGCTAAAAATGAAGTCATTCTTGAATCTATCCCATCAGCAAGTCCTACTTGCTTTACCTTCAGAATTATATCCAGAGGCCAGGTAGGGTGGCTTCTACCTGTAGTCCCAGCTACTTGGGAGGCCAAGGTGGGAGGATGACTTGAGCCCAGGAGTTGGAGGCTGTAGTGAGCTCTGATCGTGCCACTGCACTCCAGGCTGAGTGAGAGAGTGAGACCTCATCTCTGAATAACAAAACAAAATTATATGCAGAATATGCCAAAATTATATGCAGAATCATACCATTTTCACTACCTCTTCCCCTGCTCTCTTGGTCTAAGCCACTATCATTATCATCTCTTACTTAGATTATTCCAGTAGTATCGTAACCTGTGTCCTCCTCTGTGACCCGACAATGCATTCTCCAGACAGAGAGAGCCTCCTAAGACACAAACCAGGTCAGGACACCCCCTCTGCTTAGCCCTGCAATGATTGCCCATCTCGGTCAGAGCACAGCTCAAGGCACCGGGAATGGCTGGCAAGACCACTGGGCCTCTCGCCTCCTTTCTCAATCCTCTTCCACTGTTCTCCCTCTCACCCACTCCTCTCCAGCCTCAAGGCCTGCAGCTCTTCCTGGGACCTGGAGGCACCCTCCTGCCTCAGGCCTTTGCCCCGGCTGTTACAGGCACACCTCATTTTAATTGCACTTCACTTTATTGCACTAACAATTAGCCAAGTTATAAATGCAAAGGAAAAGCTCTTGAAGGAAATTAAAAGTGCTACTCCAGTGAACACATGTAACATAAGAAAGTGAAACAGCCTTAGTTCTGCTGTGGAGAAAGTTTTAGTGGACTGGATAAAACATCACACCAACCACGACATTCCCTTAAGCCCAAGCCTAACCCAGAGCAAGGCACTGGCTCTCTTCAGTTCTAGGCTGAAAGAGGAGAGGAAGCTGCAGAAGCTGGCAGAGGCTGGTCACGAGCCTTGAAGGAAGGAAGCCGTCTCCATAACACAAAAGTGCAAGGTGAAGCCGCAAGTGCCGATGGAGAAGCTGCAGCAGGTTATCTGGGAAATCTAGCCAAGATCGGTACTGAAGGCAGCTGCACTAAGCAACAAGTTTTCTATGTAATTGAATAGTCTTCTATTGGAAGAAGATGCCATATAGGACTTTTATAGCTAGGAAGCTTCAAAGGCTGTCTCTCTGGTTAGGGGCGAATGTAGCTGGTGACTTTAAAGTGAAGCCAGTGCTCGTTTACCATTCCTAAAATTCTAGGGCTCTCAAGAATTATGCTAAATCTACCCTGCCTGTGATCTATAAATATAACAACAAGCCTGAGTGATAGCACATTTGTTCATAGTATGGTTTACTGAATATTTTAAGCTTACTTTTGAGAGCTCCTGCTCAGAAAAAAATATTTTTTTTTAGAGACAGGGCCTCACTCTGTCATCCAGGCTGGAGTTCAGTGGCATAATCATAGCTCACTGCAGCCTCGAACTCCTGGGTGAGTAGCTGGGACTAAAGGTGCATGTCACCACACCTGGATAATTTTTTAGAAATGGGATCTCACTATGTTGCCCAGGCTGGTCTCAGATTCCCACCTCAACCTCCTGAGTTACTGGGATTATAGGTGTGAGCCACCGCATCTGGCTCAAAGATTCCTTTTTACGTATTACTGCTCATTGACAATGTACCTCATCACCCAAGAGCTCTGGTGGAGATGCACAAAGAGATGAATGTTGTTTTCATGCCTGCTAACACAACATCCATTCAGTTGCCCAAGGATCAGGGGGTAATTTTGACTTTCAAGCCTTATTGTTTAAGAAATACGTTTCGTAAAGCTATAGCTAACATAGATAGTGATTCTTCTGATGTATCTGAGCAAAGTAAATTGAAAAGCTTCTGGAAAGGATTCACCATTCTAGGTGCCTTTAAGAACATTTGTGTTTCATGGGAGGAGGTAAAAATATCAACATTAGCAGGGGGTTGGAAGAAGTTGATTCCAATCCTCATGTACGACTTTGAGGAGTTCAAGAATTCAGTGGAGGAAAGAGCCGCAGATGTGGTGGAAATAGCAAGAGAACTAGAATTAGAGGTGGAGCCTGAAGGTGTGACTGAATTGCTACAATCTCATGATAACACTTTAATATAATAGATGAGGAGTTACTGCTTATGGGTGAGCAAAGTAAGTGGTTTCTTGAGAAGGAATCTACTCCTGGTGAAGATGCGATGAACACTGTTGAAATGACAACAAAGGATGTAGAATATTGCATCAATTTAGCTGGTGAAGCAGTGGCAGGGCTTGACAGGACTGACTCCAACTTTGAAAGAAGTTCTACTGTGGGTAAAATGCTATCAAACACCATCAACGTTACAGAGAACTATTGTGCGAAAGGAAGAGCCGCTGTGGCAAGCTTCGTTGCTGTCTTGCTTAAGAAATCGCCACAGCCACCCAACCTTCGGCAACCACCACCCCGGTGGGTCAGCAGCCGTCAGTACTGAGGCAAGACCCTCCATCAGGAGAGACGTTATGACCCATAGAAGGCTCAGATGATTGTTAGCACTTTTTAGTAATAAAGTGTTTTTAAATTAAGGCACGTACATTGCTGTTTTTTTTGTTTTTGTTTTTTTTTTTTGAGACAGAGTCTCACTTTATTGCCCAGGCTAGAGTGAGTGCCGTGGCGTCAGCCTAGCTCACAGCAACCTCAAACTCCTGGGTTTAAGCAATCCTGCTGCCTCAGCCTCCCGAGTAGCTGGGACTACAGGCATGTGCCACCATGCCCGGTGAATTTTTTCTATATATATTAGTTGGCCAATTAATTTCTTTCTATTTATAGTAGAGATGGGGTCTCGCTCTTGCTCAGGCTGGTCTCGAACTCCTGAGCTCAAATGATCCGCCCACCTCGGCCTCCCAGAGAGCTAGGATTACAGGCTTGAGCCACCGCGCCCGGCCTTACATTGCTGTTTTTAAGACATAGTGCTATTGCACATTGAATAGAATGCAGTGTGTTGCAAATGTAAGATTTGTATGCACCAGGAAACCAAAAATTTGTGTAACCCATTTTATTGCAACACTGGCTTTCTTGTGGTGATCTGGAACTGAACCTGCAATATCTCTGGGGTATCCATGCATACTCAGACGGCTTAAATGCTCTTGTTTTTTATTGTCTTTTGCCCCAATGAAAAGACCTCCACAGGTTTCCTTTGTTTTGTTCACTTCTGTGTTCCCAGCACCTGAACAATGCTTGGTAAAGAGTGGGCCCTCAGGAACTATTGAATGAATCAATTAATGGAGTATTAATTACTATGAGCTATTTAATCTAAGCCAGATAAAGAGGAAGTGACATCACGAGGATGAGAGAGACAAGGAGAAAGTGGTGAGTTCTATGGACCGCGAGGTCTGGCCAGGGTGGAGAATGGCTGTATTTGGAGTAGGAGAAGGAATGATCCTGAAAGACAGGAAGGGTTAGAGAGTGTGCTACTTGGATTGAGCTAATGAAGGGTCTCTTCATCTTCTACCTTATTGGCTACTTTGTCTCAGTCTCCATTGCTGGTTTCTCCCCAACATTTAAAAAGTAAATTAAACTTTTTGTTGTTGTTGTTTAGAGATGGGGGTCTCAATATGTTTCCCAGGCAGGCCTCGAACTCCTGGGCTCAGCAATCCTCCCACCTCAGCTTCCTGAGTAGTTGGAACTATCGGTGAGCGCCACCACGCCTAGCTCTCCTCAACATTTTGATCTCTAAAACTGCAGTGAAGTAACGAAGAAGTCTAGGACAGTGTTTTTCAAATTGAGAGACATAGCCCATTAGTGGATCATAAAATTAAGTTAGTGGGTTGCAGCCAGCATCTGTAAAAATGAAATAGAATAGAAAATGGCAGAGCATGTAACAAGGGTGTCATCTCATAAAGCTTTCATTTCACTTATGTCTATGTAGACATGGGTATTTATGTATGGAGAGTGTGTGTCTGAACACACGTATGGTTGGGTCATGAACAAACAAGTTTGAAAGCCACTGGCCATAAGAGTGAGCAAGGAGATCAAAAAACAGGGCAGGTCATGGGAGAGATTTTATTGTAAGTCCTGAGGTCACCAAGACTTTATTCATAGGGGTAGTGCTGGAGAGAAAGATAGATTTTTGACTAGGGTCAAAAGTCTTCAAGTAATGTCCCAGGAGTTTGTGGATGATTGCAACAAAGTGGTCCTTACTCCTTGCTCTGGGACTTTGAATTCTTGCCCTTTCCTGCTCTTCCCGGAATCTGAGCCACCTGCCAGCCCCTCCCTCCCCAGCATATCCTCACCTGCCTTAGGAGCCCTGGCAGCCCACCTCCACCTGCCTGGGTCCAGCTGCCACAGGCGTACCTCCCGCTGCCTGCGCGAGGTGGTGGATATCAGTGACAACAGCAACTCAAGGACAAGGCCAGCTGTCACTTACTGAATCCCTCTGTATGCTCTGTTAGGTTGTTACCCTGCAACGTAGAAATTACCCCTCATTTTAGAGAGGAAAGCCAGGAGTCCGGAGGTTAAGTGACTTGCCGAAGGTCAGTCACTCAGTGAGCCACAGAGCCAGGATTTGAACTCAAGTCTATCTCACTCTCCAGTGAGGCCCTTGCGGTGCACCCCATAGCCTCTCTTGCCAGCGGATTGCTTCACTCCTACGGCCCGTCCTCACAGCATGAAGTTCAGAGTTCATGCTTCAGTACAAGTGCGAATGATTACGTGTCATGGGGGCGGGTTCTCTGGCAGAGCTGGAGAGTAGACGCTACAATCCTCGAATGGCTCCTGTCCCCACTGAATGTCAGTCCTTCCAAGAGCTGTGCTGGGGGTACAACCATAGGCGGAGACCCAAAGACCTGGCTCTTGGGCTCAGGCGATGACAACCAGAGGACTAGAGACCTTAGAGATGAGACAAGTGATCTGTATGTAGCTAGGCAAGACTGAGGCCTGTGTCCCAAACAGGAAAGAATAGAAGTCTTGGAGCACGGAGGAAGGACCACCTTGCTGTAATCATTTATTGACTCTTAGGTCATTCCCTATCATTTCTTGAAGTTTCAGTGCCTGGTAAATATCTCTAACATGGCTATAAAATCTTGGTGACTTCAGAATACCGGTCTCCTGCCCAGCAGTTTACAAGTTCTCAGGCTGAGATGATAAAACGACAACTTGGGGCATGTAGGAATCTGGCTGCCAGTGTCCCGGACTGCCCCGCCCTGGGTGTCTGGAGGCCACGTGCTCCAGTGAGGTGTGACCCTCCCCGCCCTGCACCTGGGGGTGAGTCCTGCTTAGCCCGACGCCACCGTCACAGTCATTCCTCCCCCTGCACTGCCGTGGTTTAGGGATGGGCGTCTGGTCCATTTAGGCCAATGGGATGTGAGGGCATGTCTCCGAGGGAATTCTGGGGCAATTGTCATATTCTTAAAAAGAGATGCAATGAAGGAACATTTTCTTTTCCAGCCTTACGACGACACAGACATCGTCGGACAAGACGAAGCCTTGAGTTGCTGCAGCCACTTTGTGACCATGAAGGTACAAACTCGAGGGCAAAAGCCAATGTGCCGCGACAGTCAGCCATGGAACTCACTCCCTCGTGTGGTTTAAGCTCCTCATTGCTTAAAAAATTTGACTTTGGGCTTCTGCTGCTGGTAGCCCAAAGATCCCAGCTGATCATGGCCACGTGCAGCCGCAGATGGCGCTGCGGGCAAGGGCTGTGGCAGGTCAGGGCCAGCCTCGGCGTGCGTTGAGGTAAAGGGCCCATTCGAAGGAGACCAGGTGAGGTGGGGCCCGCGTGTGGGGCGGAGAGGTCTAGAAATTTGGGTAGAAAGAGACCAGAATATAGAGGGCCTTGAATGTCTGTGTCTGTCTGCATTTGTCGTGTGCTCCCCAACGTTGATTTGGAACAGTTGTGCCACACGGGCTCGATCTGGGTCACCTGTTAAGCCCCGGGCTTCAGAGCAAACCCCACAATGTCTGGTGGCTTGGGTGAAAGAGTGAGTGGGGTGAGGGGAGAGAAAATTCACAAGTCCAGCCAGGGGCAGCAAGGCAGAGCTGGCATGCTCCAGGGAAGGGACCCTGGCCTTTTTTGCAGGGCAAATACGGAAGTAATCTTATTAAAGAAAGGGCCACAGACTGCTTGGGGCCAGGCAGTCTGGAGAAGCGCAGGCCAGGGCCCTGGGGAAGTTGCAGTTCCCGGCGAGGCCGTGGCCATGGGAAGCTGAGCGTAGGGCAGCCCCTCCGCGCAGAGAAGCGGGATCCCCAAGAGCTCTCTGAGTGAGCCCCCAGAGCCACTTCCACAGCCCTGCTTCTGGCACAGCGGGGCCTGAGGATTTTGTGGTCTTCTGCCAAGGTGGAGTCCAACCTTTTCATGTCACGGCCAGTGTAGCACTGAGGGAGGGGTCAGAACCGTGGGATTCAATAGCCAAATGCCATGCCTTGTGTGTGGCTGTGTGCCAGGAGCTTTGCATTTGCAGAGCAGGCCGAGCAGCAGGGCTCCTGGGTTGTGATCTCTCGGCGCCTTTCTTTTGTCTCACGCTGTCCCTACATGGCGGCCAGTGCAGGTAGCTCTTCCCGTGCTCAGGAGGGATGTATGGCAGTTCCAGACTTTCCTGATCACTTTGAGAGGGAAGTCCTGCCGTGACTTCCAGCAGCAAAACATAGTCATAATTCCAGAATTATAATGTTCAGTCACAAGCAGTTGTAAGTTTCCAGTTTTATTCAAAGTTATTAATAGGACTGTTTTCCTCTGCTTGGGAGCCTGCCTCTGGGGGGGAGGGTGTGACCAGCCTTTCCTTTCTCACTCACTCACCTCTGCTCATCTCCACTCACCCCTGCTCAACCAACTGCAGTGCTGAGCTCTCAGTCGGAAGGGTTTCGGGAATCTCTGGCCAAGGATTCAGAGGCATAGAATCCCGTTCTCTTAGACCGGCCTCTCCGCAGCCCCCAGAGGTGCCAGCAGCAGCTGGGACACCCCCCTCCTCAAGGTCTCAGTCCCAGCTGCAGGGTCCCCCTCGGAGCTTCTAGACCCTGATAACCCCACCTCTTCCCTCTGTTCTCCCGGCCCCAGGCTGGCAGCTGGTTCCTCCCGCTATTATTTCTGCATTACCTCGTTGTTCTCTTAGTGATTTTTCAGTCCTCCAACACTTGTTTAACCAATTTCCTATATTATATTCTCTCTGATGAATTACCTATTTTGGATTCTGTTTTCTTGGCTAGACCCTGATTATACATTGGTTATTTAACAATTTCCAGCCACTACAGTTGAAAGGAGATATAAATTAAATTTAATTTAATAGCTGTTTATGGAGAAAATAGTGAAACATTTGCTCATGTCAGCCAGGGCCTGGTAAAATACTACTCTCCCTGAGAGAGGGATTTGTGCATAGCTGGAAGGCTAGACCTTCCTTCTCTGCCTCTGCTTCAAGCCCAGAGAGCAGCCAACATATCATTCATGGGCCGAACTACTGCACCTTCCAACGCTGTGGCACGGTCCATGGGAGGGGTGGGGGCTGCGTGCCAGTCCAGAAGGAAAGGAGGGGCAGCCTGATGGAACAGGCTGATGGCCGCTGGATTTGAGTCTAGGTGTTTCTAGGTCTAGCTGGGCCAGGGGGCGTGGTGGAAGAGAAAGAATCTTCCCTGAGCCTCTTGATATCATGGGACTGTGTTTGCTTCCATGAGATGCAGAGGATTCCTAACTTTAATTTGCTGAATACCATCTTTGCATTTTATCTTCATTATCCTGCTCATTTCCTTCGTCACCGATAATTCCTTCAAAGATTAGGAAAAGTAGATCAGACAGAATTTGCTTCTCTTCGTCTCTAAACCACGACAACGGTAGCGAGGCAAATGTTGACAGGAGGTTGTCTGTCCACTGGAGTTGTGTCCTCCTCCTCCTCTTCCTCCTTTTTCTCTAATGCTTCTTTACAGTCATTCTTTGGTCACTTTCTTTCTGACCACATTGTGGTCAGCAGCTTCAGAAATTTCACCATGTGTAGTTGCTCTTAAACAAAGCTATGACGTGGCCGTAAAGCGTAATCAAAGCTGTATCATTTCCCACGTCGGAGTCGTGACGCTGAGCAATCCTGACTCGTCATGGAAGTTCACGGAGGTTCTAACACCGCCAGGGCAGGAAGGTCCAAGAGCTGTGCGACTGGTCTTCCGAGAATCCCGGTGCCCCACTTGGGAATATCGTATCTATTGTATCTTCCTTGTTGCCCTTCTGTTCATACCCATACAGTGTTCATACACACATATGCTACACACATATATGATTTTTTATGAACATTTATCATTTTAAAAACTACTCTGTAAGGTATGTTTCATTAGCTCCAATTTACATAGCAGGCAACTGAGGCCCAAGATCCTGCTAGCCAGTGTCACAGACATAAACCGAATGTAGACCTAGTTGCTGTGTCTCTGTGCCGTCCCCACTGTGACGTTCTTCTCCAGGCACGCTTGAGTTTTGTGGACCAGGGCACGCCAGTGACCCTTTTTTTGGCCCTCAGTCCTTCCATGCATTAACAGTAGAGATGAACCACATGTCTCCCCAGCTCCCAGGGAGGCACTGAGGCTCAGTGGGATGCCCAAGCCACGCCGAGATCTGTGGTCAGTGGGGCCTGTCCTTGCAGGGTGTGTTAGGGTAGCCTCTCTGGGTCACTCCCTGCCTTGTCTGCCCTGAAGGTCAGCTCTGGCTCTCAGAGCCTTGCAGAGCAGGGGCGATTCTGCCCTGGGATAAGATTTGATCCTGCCTGCACTTCCACAGGGGAAGCAGATGGTTTGGGGAAATCCAATTTAAAAAGAATGAAATCGAATTAGCCTTCTAGGGGTCTGATGGCCAAGGCTTGAGTGAAGACAATTACATTAGATGCTCTGCCTCATACAGCCAGCCTGAAGACCTGGGGGAGGGGAAGTTACCCTGGGGTCCCTTAGCCCTGGGTGGCTTCCGGTCATGGCTGAGGGGGAGAGGAGAGAATGTAGCTTGGAGGAATAAAGTCCTTAGACTGCGATGATCCCTCGCTTGAGACCCGTGAATCTATCGCTCACTCCGCCACTTGCCCTTCCATGGCTCACAGACCCTCTCTGTAACTCTTCTTTCTCAAAGATCCACATGCACAATCTTACCTCTTTTGGAGTGTAGTCACATTTATTTAAGGAGAACACTTAAAACACCCCTCAACAGGTGCCGCGTTGCACAAAAGTGTCGGGCCTGTGTGCTCTGGGAATTCCACTGCAGAGCTCCTTGGGGTGTAAGGAACTGTGGTGTGGGCTCATCAAGGGTGGCTGCCCTAGGCGGTCCTTGAGCCAGTCAGCTCTGACCAGAAAGGTGTCCCAGGATGTTCTTTCTGCCTAAAGTTTTGTGCTTGGAAGATCGTGGACATCAGCATTGTTCCTGGCCTCGTGAAGGTGACCAGAGATTGGTGCTCTGCCAAGGGATGCCAGTGGGGACGTTTCTTGTTGGATGGTACCGGACAACCTGTTCTGCTGAGGGGGCATGATTGTGAGATGCAGAGAGAAGTGGAGACCCTGGGGGCAGATGCCACCGTCCTAGGCCTCTGTGGACCCGGGCTAGAAAGTGCAGAAACTCCCAGTGGTGGTGCGGCTGCTGAGACGTCAAATATCCTTCCAACAAACCTCATTATTTAATGGCACCGAGCAGGGAAAACATGCAACCATTTCAGAGATGAAATATTGTTTCAAAATATTTTGGGGTTGCCCATACAAATGTCACTGTTCCCTGACCTTTACTAGAGGTCCTTCCCCCACCCCCATCCCGTAATCGAATATAGAGGGAGAGAGCTGGTTTTTTGAATGTTCGCTTGGAGACCCGTGTTTTTTTATAAAAAGGTCTTAGAGATGGAAGGCGTCACGTCCCTGTTGGTGCAACCACGCCTGTTGTCTAGCTTCCCCTGGAGCCTGATTCATGTCCGGGCCACTACTCCTGGGCGGCCCTCCTCTGTTGGACAGTCCTGGTTTAAAGGGGCTTTCTTTATGGTCAGCCAGAATCTGTTCCCTGGGAGTTCTGCCCACCAGTCCTCGTTCTGGCCTCGGTGAAAACACAGACCCTGGAGTACCCTCCACCCTTCAGATATTTGAGAACAAGGACTGCTGTGGTGTTGGATTCTCCCTCTCCCAGCTTAGAATGTTAGAATCCCCTTGTCCTTCACTCTCCCCTTGGATGACAAAGTCTTTAGGGGCCTCCTCTGAAAGTCTGCCCCCTCTAAGTCTGTAGCTGGTCTCCTTCCTTCCTGAGGGCTGGCCCAGGAGGGAGCGCCATAGATCCTGTCCCTCTGGATGCCACCTCTCTGTATGCGGCCTGAGACATCATCTCCTCACAGTTTGGGATTCCATTACATTTGTGGTAAGCTAAATTCTTTCTTTCTTTCTTTCTTTCTTTCTTTCTTTCTTTCTTTCTTTCTTTCTTTCTTTCTTCCTTTCTTTTTCTTCTTCTTTCCTTTCTTTCTTGTCTCACTGTTGCTCAAGCTGGTCTCGAACTCCTGAGCTCAATTTGTGGTAAGTTAAATTTTTCTTTCTTTCTTTCTTTCTTCCTTTCTTTCCTTTCTTCCTTTCCTTCCTTCCTTCCTTCCTTCCTTCCTTCCTTCCTTCCTTCCTTCCTTCCTTCCTTCCTTCCTTCCTTCCTTCCTTCCTTTCTTTTCTTTCTTTCTTTCCTTTCTTTCTTGTCTCATTCTTGCTCAAGCTGGTCTCGAACTCCTGAGCTCAATCAAGCAATCCTCCCGCTTCAGCCTGCAGAGTGCTAGGGTTACAATGCAAGTCACCGCACCTGGCCTTAAATTTTTCAAATTAAAATTGTTTCTGCATCCTGCACTTATGTAATGGGTTCTTCCAATCAAAAGATGCTCTGGTATGTTCCTGTCAGATTTCCTCCTATGATATGAACGCTGGAAGGCAGCCCTGTGTGAGACATGCAATAAAACTTGGAGAAAGATAGACCTGGGTTCAAATACATGTCCCGTATATTAATTGTATGGTCTTGGGGCAAACATTTCACTTCTTTTTCTGAACCCCAAGTTCTCAAAATGTAAAATGGAATAAAAGACATATAACTCACTTGTTCTCTTCCAGTCTTCACTGTAGACTGAAAAAGACTAAATGCTCATTTTCTCAGCCTCCCTTCTAACTATGAGTATCCATGTGACAGATTCCTGGCCACTGATGCACACATGGAAGTTGATTTTCAGTCTGTGAAGGGGAGGAGGGGGAAGCTTTTGCATTTTAGATAAGACGGGTGGGTGTGGCTAGCATTTGTCCTTCGCTACTTCTTGCTGTGAAATGGCTGGAGCTGCAGCAGCTACCTTATGACCATGGGGGACAAGCCAAGAGGATCGCTGCGGTGCCATCTTTGGCAAATAGAGCTGCTAAATCAACACTTCTGGTTGCCTCCAGACTTAACATATAAGGGGAAAAAAACCTATTATTTAATCAGCCAAATATATGTCTAACTTACTCAACTAACTTAAAGTGTGGTAAGGACCAGAGACTGTGCTAAATATATTCTATGGATTGCTTGATTTCATTTACTTATTATTTATTCCTGTTGAGATACATCCTTTGGGTGTCATACTGATTATTCTAATCTCTTAAGATCTCTTTGAACTATAACTGTTATCCAAATGACTGGATATTCTTCAGAGCTTTGTAATATCTACAATATTTGATAGTATTCCAAGTCATCATTTAAAACATTGACCAGGGTAGGGCAAAGCAGGGCCCACAGCCCACTGATAGAGACTTCACCCTTGTATGGCTGTGTTTACTCACCATGGATATGCCTAATGGTGTTGGAATTTCACCCATACCTCTCCACCTTGTGCCCGAGCAGCTCATGAGATAACCTGGGGAAATGACACACGTGGGGGCCTGGCCCACCCTTGCACCACTCAGCTCCATCCAGAGGATGGGGGTTTGGAGGGTTGGGCCTTCGAGGGGAGTCCAGGAGGTTTATGAATTTTTAAGCACTTTGAGTCCTTGAAGGGCACTGGGTGAGGTAATAATCTTTTACTAAATCTGGCTGTTTCTATCCAAACTTGTTGCCCCTGGACTGCTCTTCACAGTTGGGCCAAGAGGCCAACACAGCTAGCTGCTCTTCCTCTTATGCTCAGGATTCTTTCTGGACCCAGAGCTGTTGTTTTTGGCACAGTCGTGGCTCCCCACGCCCCTCAGCTTGCGAGAGCTGCAGCCCGTCCCAGCATTCCCCTCACTGCAGAGCTATACCTGGCTGCGTCTGCCAGTAGGGGAAGCTCATTTGGGCCTGATTGAGGCAGTGTGGACAGCTAGCTCCTTTTGGGGTGTCTGCCAGTTCTCACTGAACCTGCCTCTTGTGGCACTGGGGCCGGTGTACAGGTCGCAGAGGGTGGCCAGTTCTTTACTCCACTCACCCCTCCCCGACACCGGGACGGGGTAGCTATTTCACTGAAACTGGGTCAAATTCTTCTCTCCTAAAACTTTGAGTGGAGCTAATGGAGGTTGTGGAGTTGAAGGGCAGCCCTTACGCTACCCCATGAGGACTGAGTAGCAGAAAAAGTTGGTCTCTTTGGAGAGCAAAATTAGCACACAGAAATGGGGAGCTGCAGAATCTTCCAAAGGCCCAACTGTCTTTCCTCCCATTCTTGGGTTCCATGACACACCAGCCGTGTTCTTAATCAATTACTTGCTTTTGCTTAAGCTCGCCCATTTGTCCACTATTTACTACCAACAGGCAGACAGGGTATAACCCCGAGTCGTTCCTGAGTTAAGTGCTAGCAATGTATGGCACACTAAGCTCAGCAGTCAGCAAAGCAGCAAAGTAGAGAGTGTCTGGAGCTTGGGCCCTGCCTTTCCCAGGGGGAGCGGGCAGTACACGCAGGGCCGACGTAAGGTTCATCAGGGATTACAACACTCTGGGCTGGGAGTCTTTGTCACCCTTAGATAAAACCAATGTTTGACCTGTTGTTTTCCCCTCCCCACCAGCCTCTGCTCAGCTCTAATCCACTTTGTTTCAGTGAATTTACCTGTTCTAGGTGCTGCATGTAACATGAATTATAGAATATTTGGTCTTTAGTGTTTGGTTTATTTTCTTAACACAATGTGTTCAAGATTGCAGCATGTGTCAGAATTTCATTGCTTTTCAAGGCTGTGTAATATTCCCTTGTATGGATATACCACATTTTGCTTGTCCATTCATCTGTTGACGACGTTTGGGTTGTTTCCACCTTTTGGCTGTTGTGAATAATGCTGCTATGAATATTGGTGTTTTTATTTTTTTAATGTAATGGCATTCAGAGACATTGACTTTTTTCCCATTTTTCTTTTTTTAATGTTAAGAACAAACCCAAACTAAATCGAGGAGTGGACAATAAAAATTGTTTTCCTAAGTCTCTGTACTTCCGTTCTCCTGGTGTTTTGCCTACTCTGGATTGCCACGACTGTGTGACCTGGCCACCTGCTTACGCTGAACCACACTTCCCAAAATTCCCCTTCCTGTTTCCGGTTGGCGAGGGGCACAAAGCAGACCCCCTGTGGGAAGCTGGAGGCTGGAGGTGAGGCCGCAGTCGCTTCATAGCTCATGCAGACTTGCTTCTCGGAGGGCTCTGCCTCGGCGCCTCCAGGCCCTGGGCCGTGAGTGTAGAGCTCCACCGTGGAGGGCCCGGCCTCTGCAGGACCCACACCACGGCCGTCAGGGACACGGCGTGTCTGTCTTCATGGGCCTTGGCCCACGTCCCTCACCTCCCACCATCTGTCCTTCCCAACTGTCAGCAGGGTCTGCTTAACCAGCCACAAAGATTGTGTGAGCTCAAATTCCTGCAACAATCCCTTCACACATGTATCTCTTAGGCAGGGGTCTTCAAACCGCGGCCCGCCGAGGACATTTATCCGGCCCGCTGGGTGTTTTTGCTGCCGCTGCCTGTCCTGCTTAGCAGCCAACTTGCCCTGCGCCCACAGTGTGCATGTGTGGAATGTGTGCCGCACTCTCCAACGGCCCTCCAACGGTCTGGGGGACAGTGACCTGGCCCCCTGTTTAAAAAGTTTGAGGACCCCTGCTTAGTGGCTCTGCTTCTCTGATTAAACCCTGATGGGTACATACTCATTTATTCATTCAACCAACAAATATTAATAGATAAGAAAAAGTGAGGCTGGGTGCGGTGGCTCACTCCTGTAATCCTAGCACTTGGTGAGGCCAAGGCGGGAGGATTGTTTGAGCTCAGGAGCTCAAGAGAGACCAGCCTGAGCAAGAGCGAAATCCCATCTCTACTAAAAATAGAAAAGATTAGCTGGGCATGGTGGTACGTGCCTGTAGTCCCAGCTACTCAGGAGGCTGAGGCAGGAGGATTGCTTGAGCCCAGGCATTTGAGGTTGCTGTGAGCTAGGCTGACGCCACGGCACTCTACTCAGGGCAACAGAGTGAGACACTGTCTCAAAAAAAAAAGAAATGAAAAAAGAAAAAGCACCCACTAAGCACCAGACACGAGATTCTCGGCAGTGAGTAAGGCGAAGTGCCTGCCACCACGGTGCACGAGGGCCTACGGCAGCCCCAGGATACCACACGCAGCCAAATGCAGGGCCTGGCGCCGAGGCTCCAGTGCTGACTCTCCTGTGAACGTGTGTGGCGGTGGCCCACATCCTTCCACCTGTCTGCGGCTCGATTTCTTCCTGGTGAAGCAGGGAGACCAGCCTTCCCTTCTACCTCTCCTATAAATGCAGTTAAAGAGCAGCTGCAAGACATCTGAACATTAAATAGCTCTAAAAACAAATTAAAGAAAAAAAAACCAGTCCAGGATATTGTCATATCTTTTATTATGTATCAAATTGTCTTCAATATAAGTTACAACCTGATTAAATTTGATAGACATTTTTATCTATTTAAAGAAAAAAATTCTCTTTATGTACAGTATCTTTTGTCTAGAGTCTAGCAAATATAGTACCTTTCATTGCAGGACTGCTGCTTAACATAACAAGCAAAAACAAACGACCAAAAAATATAAACCTAAAGCAAACCAGACCCCCTCAGCTACAAATATCAATATCGAATGAAGCATTAAAAGACAAACGTACGATAACTTTTTTGGTTTAGAAATGCAGAATGAATACTAAAGTTAGTGGCAAAAATCCAAAAAAACCCAACAGTCTCCTGGGGTCGACTTTCCTGCTCAGGGACGCAGGCAGGCTCTAGACCATCTCTCGGCTTCTGCGGATGGCACAGCACAGGACCATGCTGAAGATCATGCCGAAGATCTGCAAGACAGCAGGGCGTGGTGTCAGGAGCAGGGCGTGGTGTCTGAAGGCTGAGGGCAAGGGGAAGCCCGGAGTCGTTCAGTCCCTGACACATGATGAGGAGAATGGCATCCATGAGACCAAATGAATTGAAAAGCACTGAAGCAGGAGAGATGGAGGCCAGATAACAGGAGGGACCGCTGGCCTGCTGGGACTCTAAGGGACCACAGTCAGTTGCTAACGCAAGCTGCACACGCACCCTTCCCTGGGGAACTTTCCAAGTGAGAAATAAGCTCAGAGCTAAATTTCATGCTCGAATTCCAGATGTTCCGACAGTCCACACAGGTTAGTACTTACGCTTTCATCTCCGTGTGTGTGTGTGTGTGTGTGTGTGTGTGTGTTTACTAGTCTATTTTAAAAGGTCTTTCACTGAGAGCGGCTTCAAACCTTTCTTAGATGCACACGAGGGGTACAATGACCACTAAGAAAGGAGGCAACCCTTTCTTTTGTGCAGTCCTGCAAGGGGCAGAGGAGGACGGGTGGGGGTAGGACTCAGTGAGCGGGGCCATCTCCGTAAGGGTGGGGGCCTCACTGGGAGAGGGGGTGGCCCCAGGGAACGTGGTTGGCCCTTGGTTTCTAGAAGCGGATTAGCAAGAGACTGGAGCAGCTGGAGTTTCAGTCTTCCTCCTGGCTGCCACCTGTGGATGCCCTGCAGCTACAGGAGAAATGGACACCCTCCACCCAGGTGCTCGTAGGGAACTACCTTCTTGAGAAAGAGAAAAGCAGGTGCGTGCAGAGACGTGCCCTGAGGACCAGCAGCACTGGCATCACCTCGCGTGCGCCCCAACCCTTAATGGCTAAGAGAGTCGGTTCTGGAGACACACTGAGGTCGAACCTCGGGTCCTTACTCAGGAGCTGAGGGACTTCGACCACCTTCTCCGCCTCTCTGTCCCCCACGCCTCCCAGCTGCAGAGAGGCTCTAACAGCATCTCCCTCGCAGGTGTGGGGAGGATGGAGTCAGGTGATAAACGCACGGCACTTAAAATAGTGTCTGGAGGGAGTGTGTGCTGAATAAATGTCACCACTGAGAAGGCCACCCCTGGCCAGACGCCCGGCCACTCACCATGACCACGGCAATGCCGATGCCCACTGCGCCGATGATGTGGAATTTGTTCTCGAAGACATCTCTGATGGCCGCTGGGCAGGGCTTAGGGAGGCAAATCGAGAGCCAGGTCACACACTATCCCCTCTCCAGGGACACCCCCCTCCCATGGACCCCAGGAGCACTGAGACGGGGGAGAGGACAGGCTGGAGGCAGGAGTGTCCAGGAAAAGAGATGTCCTGGCTAGTGGGTGGCAGGGGACCCGAGAGGTGGCTATGCGAGTGGGTACATTAGGGAAGGAAGATGGATGGGCTCTGTTTCTGATATGGCAGTAGAGTCACTCTTTGTTATTCCGGACTCTGGACGTTAGCATACAATCGTGAGCCGTTTAGAAAGGAGTCCAAGACTTAGAAGCACGCCCGTCCTCGGTAGCATTAGGGCTGGGGTGGCAGAGGGCGAGGGGAGTGAGACACTTCGCTATTCCCCTTGTTGGCCTTTGCTTTGCTGCCCTCGAGGGAACGGAGGCCCTAAGGAGGGGAGAAAAGAGACGGTCCCCAGGAAACCCTCTCACAGGCGGAAGGGGGTATTTATGAAACGCTTGCCGGCTTTGCTCAGGGCAACGGGGCGGGAGCAACCGGGACTTGCTCCTAAGTTTACCTTCACGGTGAGGTTGCTGAGGATGTCCTTTTTGGGGCAGATGTCCGAGATAAACTGCTCCACACCCCCAGCCAAACCGCAGCAGTCCAACTACACAGAGAGGACAGGGATAGGGGTGAGAGGTGTGAACCGAAACAGACGGCTGCAGTAGAAACGCACCGGGCGGGCCACACCGGCGCCCTGCGTGCAGACGTGCTGTGAAGACACCTGGGTCTTCAGGACAGGGGGTCTCTGCCGAGACGACGTACCGCGTAGTGGATGGCTTTCAGCGTCTCCCGCTGGGGCCCTTCCTTGGATTTCAGCTTGTTGTAGGTGTCCTCGTACATTTCCTGGATGTCTTTAATCACCTACAGTGGACAGAGAAGAGGGCCAGAAACGGCTTTTTCACACACTTGTTCATGAACAAATGTTACCTGTTCCACCCTGTTCACTCTCTGCAAGTTCCCTGCCAGCAAACACACATGTTGGCAAATGTCACTGGGCAGACAAAAGCCTCCAGTCCTGCTGTCTCGGGGCCTCTAGGCACCCCCAGCTCCTCCTGCATCCTCCACGAACCAGCTCCTGCCACTTGTCCTGATCACCTGTACTTTTCATTGGTCCCTTCAGCCCTATTTGGCTCTTAAATTGATTCTCCTCAATCTAAAGCATAATGGTGGCTCATGCCTGTGATCTCAGCTCTCGGGGGACCCAGTTGGAGGATCGCTTGAGGCCAGGAATTTAAGACCAGCCTGAGCAACACAATGAGCCCCCATCTCTACAAAAAAACAGAAAAATCATCCGGGTGGCACGTGCCTGTAGTCCCAGCTACTAGAGAGGCTAAGCCCAGGAGTCAGGGGCTGCAGTGAGCTATGGCAGAACCGCTATACTCCGGCCTGGGTGACAAATTGAAACTTCATCTCTAAAAGAATATTAAATTACATTAAAAAATAATAATAAAAATTCAAAATCCTACTCCTGACCTGTTTCCTCAGGCTTCCATCTTCTTTGTTTCTTTACTTAGGTGTGACTTTTGGCAAATTATTAACCCTTTCTACATATCAGTTTCTGCATATGTAGGATAAGAGATTGTACTAGTCACTAATCTCATAGGTTACTGTGAGGATTTAAGTGAGATGTTGCACGTTAAGCCTTTACCATCATGTCTGGTATGGAGTAAATGTGGAAGAGGTGTTGGCTAGATCACTATCCTCTTGTACCTGGCTGCATCCCAGTTTAAAGCATGCCTGTCCCCTTGACTCTTACCCACATCCAATTAACAACCGACACTCAGCATTTTTCCTTTAACATCTTTCTGACATCTTCTACAATTATCCTTTCTTATTTCTACAGCTGCAGCTATTATGACAGGGCCCCTGCCTCCTCCCTTCCTTTCCCCTTCCTGCTGAACATGACAAGGTAGCGCTTCCTAAAATGCTGCTATGATATGGCCCATCCTGGCAAACTTGTCAGAGCTCCCCATGGAAGTCCAAGCTCCGCTGCGCTCAGACCCTTTGTCTGGGACCAGCCCCTGCCTCCACGAACTTTCTTCCTGAAATCCCATCTCTCATTCAAGGTTTAGGTCAGTGCACCCTTCTCCATGAAGCTAGAGGACTGCCCTTTCCCGCCTGACCTTTTCTTTTTTGTTTTTGAGGGAAAGTCTCACTCTGTTGCCCTGGCTAGAGTGCCATGGCATCAGCCTAGCTCACAGCAACCTCAGACTCCTGGGTTCAAGTGATCCTTCTGCCTCAGCCTCCCGAGTAGCTGGGACTCCAGGCATGTGCCACCATGCCCGGCTGATTTTTTCTATGTATTTTTAGTTGGCCAATTAATTTCTTTCTATTTTTGGTAGAGATGGGGTCTCGTTCTTGCTCAGGCTGGTTTTGAACTCCTACCTTGAGTGATCCACCCCCCTCAGCCTCCCAGAGTGCTAGGATTACAGGTGTGAGCCACCACACTTGGCCTCCCGCCCGACCTTTTCAAATCCCACAGTACTTTGGACAGAAATCACTTCCATGACACTTGTCAAATGCATGTCTTTCTCTCACACTAGACAGCCAAGTCCCTGGAAGTGGGGCCCAGAGCTTGTGCACCTGTGGACCCTGCGTCGGGCTAGGCACAGCACTTGGCTCGTGCGGCAGCACCCGAACACATACCCACAGATGAGAGGAGGGGCGAGTGGGTCCAGTGGGTCCAGAAAGCCAGGTTTTCCTGAGCAACCTTTCCAGGAGTTGGGGAAGGGGCTACTACGGTGTGTGACAGACAGACAGACACAGACCCAACAAGGAGTTCCTGCACGCCTGCTGTGAGCTGGCACTGGGGCTGGCACACACCTGCATGGGGTAGAGCGAGCACTCAAGTGCCCTGCCCTCGAGGATGCGTGTTCTGAAGGTGTGTGGAAACGTGTGAGGATGGGAGGCCTGCTCAGTGGCTGAGAGCTGACCAAGGACCCCTTCCCCCGCCCCTCCCCTAGCTCCCAACCCAGGTCACTGCGGGTCCCACATGGGACACACCTACCTCATCTTTGTGGGAATATCCCCAGATGGCCGCAGCTATCTCAATGGCAAATATCACCAAGAGGAAGCCGAAGAACTAGGAGGAAAAGGGGACAGTGTGAGGGACGATGCAGCCAACCAGACAGCAGCATCAAAAGGCATCTTGGAGCAAGGAAGAACGACAGCTCTCTGGGGAGCAGCCTAGAAGAGGCAGGGCAGAAGTTCACAGCACAGGGAGAGTTAGCCGAGGCGAGGACGGAAGCTGCAGCAGGAGGAGGTGCCCACAGCCCAGCCCCACACCGGCATTTGTGGGGTGTTGGTTAAGAGTCAGTGAGCAGCGAAACCCAGAGACGTGGGGAGATGAAGGAAGCGGAGTGGAGTTGCTGTGGAGTTGCTGAGACAAGCGGGAGAGAAGGCGAAGGTACCCATGGGTTCAGGCAAAAAAAGCAAATGTGGTCCTCGAGAAAGGAGGAAACAAAGTCCTGGCACTTAGCTGCCTAAGGGAAGTGACAGGACAGGCTCCAGGCGGGGAGGGGCCACCCCACACTGGGAAGGGGGCGAGGGCAGCACGGGGCCTGGGGCGGGCAACGGGGCGGCCAAGGGCAGCTGAGGCCCAGCCCTTTGGGCACCATCCCACCCCTCCCTCCTGTCGATCTATGGGTCTGGTGCTGCCGAGGTCCAGGGTGGCTGCGGGGACGGGGCACTCACCAAGCCCAGCATGCACTGGGACTCCTGCACAGCACCGCAGCAGCCCAGGAAGCCCACCAGCATCATGAGGGCGCCGGCTCCGATCAGAATGTAAACTCCTGCGGGAAGGGCGGAGGAGAGGACAGCGGTGGAGAGGCCTGCCTGGAGGCCCAGGCCTCGCCTGCGGTGCCCGTGCCCGCTGCATGCTCCGCCTCCCGGTCCTCACCGCCTGATCTCAGGGAAGGTGCCTCCCCTACAGCACAGCCACTGCCACCTCCGCGCCCGTCTCCTTCCCGCCGCTTCCCTTCCAGGACTCTGCGTCCTCACGTCCGCTCCTGCGTTACCCTCGGCCTTTCTGGACGGTGTGTGTTAGCCAGAATCTAGGCGGAGCACAGCCGCGGAGCCCCCACCTCCTCGGGATGCAAACCGGTCCAGGCCCTCAGCTGTCTCGGGCAGGATGAATCCACGTGAGCTAGTTAGCAGAGACCCCCCAGATCTGGAAACTCCTGGGGCTCTGACAGGCCTCTCGTGGGTCTCTGCCTCACAGAGGACGCGTGAGGGTGAGCTTCCAGAAGGAAGGGGCTGTGCACACCCAGACGGCTGCCAGTGGCCTCCGTGACGCCCAAGGGCACGTGTTGGCAAAGGTGTATTTGCTCTAGTACAAAGGACACAGGGCTGGGTGTCGGAAGACCCTTGTTTTGGAACCAACACTGCTACTAATTGCTCTGTGACCTTGGGTAAGACACTTTCCCTCTCTGGGGCTCAATTTCCTTACCAGTAAAATTAAAGAGGTAGAATGCTAGATTTCCAAAGATCCCCAAGAAATCTTACAGTTGCAACTCAGTCCAGGTCAAGAGTGAAAAGGGTCCTGCTTGCTAAGGGGAGTGCTGATGGGGTGGGAGGACGGCAGTGACTTCTATAACTCTTGCCCACACCCAAATCAATGCAAACTCCTGGGACAGCGGAACACAGACGAGCAGCCCCGGTCCCATTCATTCCACAACCCACCAAGGGAATGCCCACAGGGGCCCATCCTACACTTACATTCTTGAGGAGCCACAGCTGTCCTGCAGGGACACCTCCTTACTCAGCCCCCACCCCCATATGCAGGCCCCATGAGAAAACCAGCAGAGAAGGCCACTGCCTCCCGGGTTACAGGTATGCTCTATCCAACCTTGAGAGGGGCTGTTGTCACATGTCTAGAGCACCAGCCCTAAAGCCCAGAGGGCCTGGGCTTTCCCCAGGTGGGGAAGCCCCGTAACCTCTTTGTGCAACAGTTTTCTATCTGCAAAACGGGGATAGGGACAATGCCTACCTCCAGGACTGCTGTGATGACGCAGTGATACAATCCATGCGTGCACAACAAATGTTACCTGCTGCTCATCTCGATAATACAAAGGATGGGCAACAATTATTAATAACCACAGTGGTGAATTTTCTATACTTGCTGCTCTCTCCATACTGCCGTTTAACTGGGACTAGAGAGATTTCCTTGTAGTAAGGGCTGAAAATCAGAGACGGAGAAAGGGCCTGGGATGTTTCCCCAGAACACACAGCAGGATATGGGGTGGGAACTCACGAAGGTGACACAGTGACCTCAGTGTCCTACATCTGTACCCTGAGTGCAGGGCTGAGGCTTTGCAGGCAACAGAGCGTGGAATCTGCCCGCAGCTGAGGTGCATGGGTGGCACGGAGCTGAACGCACACAGGGAGCATCTGTGTCTCCCTCTTCTCCCCCACATCTGTCGTGAGGTCAGGTCACGTGGGCTCCCTGGCAAACACCATGTTGTATGAATATGGGTATTGTTCCCGTGCACGCCCGGCCCAGACTGGGCAAGGGCACAAACAGAGCTTGTCCTCGAGTCAAGTCCCATCCTCCTAGGCAGGCCAATGCTGTGGGCCACGGGCTGGACTCAGGGAGGCAGAGCAGCCCCTACATGGGGCCCTGGGGAAGAGGGGCAGCCTCCCCCAGTTCTCGGCTCTAACACGGGGACACCAGTGAGCCGGGCAGTGGAATGGCCTCTGTTTCTCCCCATCTCACCGGGGCAAGACAGAGAAGGATGAGGTCACTCCTTTAAGCTCCATAGCAGGGGCTGCATAAATAGGGGGTATTAAGAGATCACAAGGATTTACAAGCACATGGAATACAGCAGAGTGGGAAAGAACAGACAGACGTGTTTTCTTTTAAGACCACATCCCAGTTCCTAAACCCAGTGATCCTGGCAGAGGCCAGGGGAGCTGGATCAGCAGCAAGTGAGCTACTAAAAGAGAAAGCATTTCCCATGCAGAAAGAGAGAATATTCTCTTAATGGGCCTTGGTTAATATTAAATATTCATTCCAGGGCTCAGCAGAGGAAGATTTTAAGATAAAGGGTCTTGTTGGCTTTAAATCTTGCTTGGACAGTTGTAGACCTAGAGTGCTTCCACCGAGCCCTGTCTGGGGGTGGGGAGCGACAAGCACTCCCCGGACGGCTGACTGGCAGTGGCAGAACCGCCTCGGGGCTCGGGTGCTTCTTGCAAGGGCGGCCCAGCGCTTCCCTTTGGACTAACTGGCTCCTCACAGCCGACACCCCAGGCTTGTTAGCAAAGGCCAGCGATGACAAATGACAAAGTGTTCCCCTTTATAAAACAAGCGAATGTTAGCTTTCTGTCTGACTCATGGAAAAAGTTACCCATCACAGAGCCTTCTCTTCTCGGGGATTACAGTATTAACTTGCTTAAGGGCTGTTTATTCTGCTTTTCTCAGGCTGCCATTATAGGCAGCAGTGGCATATGCCAGGGTGTCCTTTACACAAGAAATGGAACAGTTTTTCACTGTTTATCAGGCCCGTCAGCTCAGGCTGCAGGAGGACACAGCACCCTCCGCGCACTACCCCGCCCCATCCTGCAAACAGTGCTGACCGCACCTGTGTCAGTGGAAGAGAACAAAACCCGGCTGAGCCTCTGGCCTCCGCTTGCTTAAAAGTTTGTTGTCTCCAAATAACCTGACCGGGGGTTCAAAGGAACCCTAACTCTTCCCCTGCGGGCTCCCTCCCTCCCCTGGGTGGTCGTTCTGGTCCTTGTTACTAAGCACCACAGTGGGACTCCTTTGCCAGGCTGGCAGTTCTGCGCCTCACAGAGGAGCTGGCGTGTAGTCTGTGCCGGGTTCAGGCTGGGAAAAGGCGGCACGCAGCGACAGAACAAATGGCCCCAGGCCACAAGCTGGCCCGGACACCTGGTCATGCATGGGGAGGTGGTCCTAGAGAAGGGTGGACATTCACTGCCTCTGGTTAGAGCCCCCCGGGTGCCCTCGCTCAGCGGCCGTGGTTCTGGGAGGACACCAAGGAGTTAAGAAGGGCTGCTGGCCTGGGACCAAGAAAACGAAGCTCCCCAACATGTGCGCAGCAGGATTATGGACAGTGCTGACGGGCTGAATCTCCCAGGGCCTGAATCGGAGAGAAGGCCCATATAAGGTTGGCAGCTGTGCTGGGCTCACCATAAACCGTTCCGAACGCTGGGAAGCTCTTTTTGCACTTGGACTCTGCCTGACTACATACTCTTTCTCTGCTATGGAAGTGGTGGCCCCTGGAGAAACGACAGCCTGGGCTGTTCAGGTCTCCTCAGGAGTGGGCGTCATGGCCAGGCTGCCCCGCAGACAGCTAGTGGCCCAGTGCAAGGGATGGTCACCCCATGATGTCAGAACACCAGCCAGGGTGCAGCTGGCACTCCCGGCTCATCTGGGAGAAGGGCTCTGGGCCAACACAAAAGGCTGGTGTCACAGCCCAGTGGGGGAGGGGGACACAGAGTGAAGCCTTCTTGGCCCTGTGCCCATGGACGACAATTATTCAGTTTTCCAAAGCGGTCAGTGAAGTGCAGGGTCCAGCCAGACCCAAGCAGCCACCCAGGGTGCTGATGTCCTGGTGTCACTTGCATCATCCCTTGTGCCCCGAGCTTCCACAGGCAGAACGAAGCCTTCACACCTCAGATCTTTTTCCCAGGAAGGGGGTCCAGCTGCGAGGACCCGTATTCCCCTGCAGAGCTAAGAAGGGGGCAGTGGCCCCCACCTCCAACTTGGGGTTGCTGTGTCTCTTGAGATTGTGCCTTCAAATCATTTTCCTGGTCCCTTCAGGGAGGACCACTGACCACAGGGGGGCCTGAAATGACCTTTGGGATCTGAATCCTATGAGGTTCCCTGAGGAAGGCCCCAGCTCTCCCACCATGCTGGTCACTCTCCTGCCCCTCCATGGCTTCCCCACCTGCCACCTGCTGACTAAGACCATGGCTGCGGGGGCTTCTCTCTCTGATTACACCTTGGGCGAAGTCAAAAGGCCAGGAGAGCCCCACTCCACCCCCACCAGTGGGGAGTGTGCAGCCAGTACAGACTCTTTCTATTCCTGCACGGGGAGACCCCCACCACCTGGCACAGACAGTCCGGGAAGCAGCTTTCTTAGGCCTGGGTTCTTGAGTCCTGCCTCTTGAGAGCGAAAGCTTGCACAAGTTATTTAACCTCTCTGGGCCTCAGTTCCTTCACTATGAGATGGGAGTCATCTATACTCCTTGCGGAGTTAGAGGAATTAAATAACAAGATCTGCAAGATAGTGACTGGCACAAAAAGGAATGGGTTAAAAAATGATCGTGTCGGCCGGGCGCTGTGGCTCACGCCTGTAATCCTAGCACTTTGGGAGGCCGAGGCAGGCGGATTGCTCAAGGTCAGGAGTTCAAAACCAGCCTGAGTGAGACCCCGTCTCTACCAAAAATAGAAAGAAATTAATTGGCCAACTAAAAATATCTAGAAAAAATCAGCCAGGCATGGTGGCCCATGACTGTAGTCCCAGCTACTTGGGAGGCTGAGGCAGTAGGATCGCTGAGCCCAGGAGATTGAGGTTGCTGTGAGCTAGGCTGATGCCACGGCACTCACTCTAGCCTGGGCAACAAAGTGAGACTCCGTCTCAAAAAAAAAAAAAAAAAAAAAAAGATCGTGTCTTCCTCCCAGTTCAGTCCGCTTACCAATGAGATTCTTACTTCCTACATCTAAAATTATATAGAATTAGCCAAAGAGCCTGGATAACAAAAAAAAGAAAACCCGAGTTGCTAGAAGCAGCCAGAACAATGGGAGGACGGAGCCTCTCTCCTGAGAGGCACACAAGGAGGCCACGGGGCTCTTGCTCGGGGAGGTTGGCTGGAAGCAGAGACCATTCCCGCAAAGTAGTTCTGCCGTCCTCATGCAGGGGTCACAGCGCCCCACTAGCGCAGCGGAGTGTGGAGGGTCTGCTCCAGCCCCTCGCCTGCCCCCCAGCCCCACGGGGTGAGGGCGCTGCAAGCCGCTGCAGACGCACAGAAACGCTCTGTTGTTAAAACAAGGCAAGGCGCTATAGAAACCTGCTCCCTAAAACTCTGTGTGTAGCTTTTTTTTTTTTTTTAAACACAAACACATTATGCTTTTTTCTCAATTTCTTTCTGACGATAGGGAGACACACCTAAAAAAATTCCAACTAACAACAACGAAAAGCAGTCAAACCAGCAACACTATCCACAGGGCTCAGGTGTTAGTTACACAACCGGACAGGCTGTTTCTAAAGACCCTCCCAGCCTGGCTCCAGAGGTGCAAGGGAAGGTCCACATGGCTGCCTGGCCTTGCTTGTCCCCGGAGGCCGAAGAGGTAACTGCTTTCTCCCTCTCTGCAAATTACTGTAAAAATAACTTCTTCGGTGGGTGGAAGGGAAGTGACCAAACTCACACTTTCAGCCTGATGGCATGACAGCAGCATCATCCTAAAAATAGGGTGCTTCCTCTGTTTCTCCCAAACGAAATGTTTCCTACCGCCTATGGAAGTACAGCGACCGAGTCTGACTTCCCCCAGACGCTGGGAGACTGTGGTTGGCAGGCCTCAGGCTCCCACTCCTCAGAGAGAGGCGTTTACATGGTGCCACAGCAGCCAGAGGCACAGAACGATGCTAGAAAAGATGCCGAGGGGCCGGAGTGTAGAAAGAAACCTGCCGAGTCTGTTCACACTCAGAGGCTCCCAGGCAGGTTCAACTTGGAAACCTTTCCCCTAAAGGAAAAGCAGGTTAGAAAACAGAACTAAACCCCAGGGCTTTCACCCCAGCACCAAGTGCCCACAGGGCTGGACAGAGTCCCCTGCAGTCTCGCCACTGTTTCTGTGTGTTCTGGGGGGCTGGCCTTCCTCTGGGCCTCAGAGTCCCTATCTGCACAGCAGGGAGGACAGCCGTCGTCTATCCTCTTCCTGGCACCCCGGTCCCTAGGACAAAGGTTTCTGAATTAAGAGAATGATGAAGCCAGACAAGTCGTTAGGAGAGAGCATGAGGGATGAGAACAGTGGTTCTTAAACTCTCGAGAGTGGGTGTAGCTTTGTCAGAGCCAACTTCACGTCAGAGAATAGTCAAAATGCCTGACTTAACCAGCATGAAAAGAAACCACATCAGTCAAATGCAAATGCATGGGCACAACTACAAACAAAAACGACATAACTTGAAAAGGACATAACTGGCCAATGAGGCCACAGCATGTCCTTCCCAAGCCCAAGTCCCTGGGTCAACCCAGTCTCCAAAGGTGGAGAATATACCCAGTCTTCCCCCTCACCTGTGTAGAAGCTGGAATTATTATTGTTAGTTTCTTGCTCGAAGATGCTCTTGGTCTGAGAGTCGAATCTGAGCCACAGTCCAATGGCAAGGACTGCAATCCCCGCAAGCTGCAAGACACACAGGACATCAGCATTAATCCTGGCTGCCAGGGACAGACAACTCAGTCCCTGAGAGCTGAAGGGTGCGACTTGAGACTTGCAAAGGACTCTGGGACCACCCTCGGTCTCTGCCCCTCACACACAGTCGCAGAAGCCAGTGGGAATGTGTGTGATCAACCCGTGTGCTAAAAATATCAGCAAGCTGGGAATAAACACTGCCTACCAGCAGCACAGCAGTCGCACGGGTACTTTCATAGGCAAGGGAATACTATACGGCATGGAGATGGATCTAGAGCCACATGCAATACCATGAGTGCATCTCATGATGCTAAACAAAAACAGCAAGAAACACAAGAACACGTATAAAATGATTCCATACAGTTAAAAATTACTAAACTGTTTAGGGATGCACATAGAGGACATGCTTATATGTGCCTATAAATAATAAAAGAATAAAAAGTGATTGTCCTCAAGTGAGTGATGACCGAGGTGGAGGGAAGGATTTATGCTCAGGGAGGAGCACGTGGTGGGGGTGTCTCTGGTGCTGGCAATATTCTAACTTTTAACTGGGTGATGGCTACACAGACACGGCACACATGGACAGGGAGGGCAGCTGCGGAGACCCTCTGCACA
Source organism: Mirza zaza (assembly GCA_008750895.1). Taxonomy (NCBI): domain Eukaryota; kingdom Metazoa; phylum Chordata; class Mammalia; order Primates; family Cheirogaleidae; genus Mirza; species Mirza zaza. The sequence continues at coordinate 74,911 of VSMD01022996.1, read as the reverse complement.
GCAAACGACATCAGGGGCTCGCCCCGCTTGCCCACGCTGGTCCCTAACCGCTTCACAAGGCCCAGTCCTGGCCTGGCAATGCTAAACCAGATGCTGGGCAGGAGGCCTCCTCCCCAGCCCGGCGCCAGCTGAGCACCCTGTCGCTCGTGCCGGGCTTGCTGGGGCAGTGACTCACAGGCCTCCAGCATCCTGGCTGGCTGGGCGCAGGAGTGGGTGGGCCCCAGGTTTTGCTGGTCCACCCCCCTCAACAGAGGCACTCTGATGTCAGGGCCCTGCTTGCTGGGGACCTTGATTCTCGTCTCCAGAAGCAGTGACAGCTGCCTCTCTTTCCTTTCCCCCTGGCCTGACAGGGTGTGTTGGGTGCAGATGGCAACAGCAAGAGGCGCCAGCCCAGACCTCAGCCTGCGCGACCTGCCCACAGCCCCAGGGGAGCAGGTGATCTGCTTCTGTCATGTGTGTTTCCGTGGGGGCTGCCACTCTCGGCTTAGAGTTCTACTGCTTCAGTTGCCATCCGTACACCAGGAATGGTGGGATGTGGCCCTTCCTTGCCCTTGGTACGGCTGAAGAACATAGGAGATCATATTAGAAGTACTTCTGAAGAAGGAGGTGTCAAATGGGCTCTGGGAGAATAACTTCACTTCATCAGCACAAAGGCCCACTGGCACGGCCCTGCCGGCCCTGTGGACAGTCACTCGGCGTCCCCAGCCTCTCGGTCCTCACCGTAGGAAAGCCGACCCCAAACATAACCACAGCTGCACAACGCCAAATGCCCCATGGCCGGACAATGGAGAAGAGAAAAACTCACGAAGCTGTAGGAATTTTGGAGTTAAAATGAACCTGAGAGCTTTGAGTTCAAACACGGGTCAGGTTTTCCTTCTTATTAATAAAAGACATGGGGGTGAGTGAGGGCGTGCTGACCTAACCCAAAGGTGGCAGAGCGTCGCCTCATGGGGGAGAGCGAGCCTCCCTGACCACGGGAGCAGCCCAGGCAGCTTGCCAGGGGCGGGCCCAGCTGGGAGCATTTCGGCTAGAACAGGTGTGTGGATGGTGTACACTCAGGGGTCTTGACTCTGCAGGTGGCAGGCCCAGGCCTAGGTCCCCAGGGCCCTGGAGAGCTAAAGGAACATAGGTAATATTTCCCCTCTGTCCACCTGCACACGGGAGGCCCCATGAGGCCCCTAGGAATTGGAAGCCAGGGGCTGTGTCCTCCTTTCAGTCATAAACACGTTAACCTCAAAACTGCCGGTGGGAGCCCAGTTTCGGTCACCACTTAGCCACAACCTATTTCTCGGCCTGGTCCTCCCCCTTGTCTTGGTCTTGTGATGCTGCTGTGAGCACCTGGGTCAGGAAAGCAGAGGTGCTCATTGCTGCCTTTTTGCTCTAGGCTTGTGCTTATCTAGGAATTATCCCCAAGTCACCTTATCACCTGATGACTAAGTTACCTGGCTGTCACCACATATCTGCCAGGAAAACCCAGCAAGTTGCCACTGAGAGACACTCCAGGCCAGCAGAGTAACTCCTCTCCAAAAGACTATGTGAAGCCACACTCCGCACAGAAGCTTCTCATGGGCAGGAGGCGGGTCCCTTTGGGAACGATTCCACGTTTGGATAATAACGGGCACCCAGGTGAACCCTCCAGTGGTAAGGCCCCTTCCGTTTTATAGTAAACCTCAATTTCAAGAACCCAGAGCCAATTTGTAGAAGTCCAGTCCTTTATCTGGTCTATGCGGACAGGTGGTCAGAGGGACACCGGGCTGGAGAACTGCAACCAGAAAGGAAAGGGAGGTCTGAACTTGGCCAAGGACAAGGCCAGATACAGGAGTCGGAAGTCGCATGTGTTTGGATCACACCCCAAACCTAACATCATGCTCATTGGTTGTCAAAGCCACGGCACTTTGCTATAATGAGGAAGGAAAAACAGCTGGCTCTGGAAAAATCTGTAATAAGTTTCAGTCTCTAATGCCCCAAAACTCACTGTGTGAGAGGAGGAAGGGGCTGAGTGTGGTGGCTGACATCTGTAATCCCAGTACCTTGGGAGATCACTTGAGGTCAGGATTTTTAGAGCAGCCTGGGCAACATAGCAAAACCTGAACTGTACAAAAAGAAAACAAAATTAGCCAGGTGTGGTGGTGCACAACTGTAGTCCTAGCTACTCGGAAGGCTGAGGCAGGAGGATCACCTGAGCCTAGGAGTTCAAGGTTGCAGTGAGCTATGATAACGCCACTACACTCCAGCCTAGGTGACAGAGTGAGACCCTGTCTCCAAAAAAAAAAAAAGGTTCAAGAAACCCAGAGGACCCAGGGGGAGGGGAGGGCCAGGGCCAGGACTGGAAACACTTGGTTTACAAAAATCACAGAGAAGTGAACCATGCTGTCTTTTTCGATCAAGTTACTGAGTTGACTGGCCAGAGGGGATGCAATGTAGGCCATTAATGGCCCTATTTTCTGTAATGCTATTGGAGAAATCGCTCCAGTTGGCTGAGTCACAACAGCTTGGGGTCACAGGGTCACAAAACTATACAACCGGTACCTGCCTGGTTGTTCAGGCAGCACTATCTAAGGAGCTACAAAGTGCTTCCTGGGAGAATTCACTCTCTGGTGTGGCACAGAGGGGCTCCCCCGCCCCACCTGGCTCTCCCCCAAGCTACATTAGTAACAGGAGAAACTAAATGGAAAGGGACCAGCAGTAAGAACCAAAAACAACTCTAGCCTTTAAAACAAGGCACCAAGTGGATTATCAGGGGACCCCATAAAATAAGGATATGGGGTCTGGGAGGCCACAGAGCTGATGGCATCCCTCCAGGTTAACTGAGTGACATGTGGCAGGCATGCTGACCACACAGTCTCATGGGCTGCTGTCTCACTCTGGCCCCGCAGTGCAGGGGCCGAGCAAGTTTGATGCCGATGCCCATTGCACAATACCTGCTCTCGGGCCTAACCGGTTTGGGGGGCGGCGAGGGGGGACGGGGGTTGGGGAGGAGAAGTCCAGAGCCTCTACTCCCAGCCTGAGTTCCTGCACAGTTTGCCTAGCTTCCTCTTTTGTCTCCAACAAAAGCCAAATGGAAACATTCTAGTTTTGCTGGGAAAAGCTCCTTTGCCATCTGGCCAAAAATGGCGCTCTTTGACGGTGCAGCAAGCAAAATAGTTTTCCCTATTGTTCTGCCAGAAATTTCTTCATTTCTTTACTGGTGTCACTTAGAAGATGACGGGCCATGAGAAAAACATGAGACAAACCTAAACTGAGGACAGTCTACAAAACACTTGACCAGCACTTCTCAAAACTGTCATGGAAAACAAGGAAAGACAGAAACTGCCACAGACCAGAGGAGATCAAGGAGACATGACAACTGTCATGTGGTGTCCTGGAAGGGATCCCAGAACAGAAAGAGGACATTAGTAGGAAAACTAGTGCAATCCAAGTCAGTGTGGAGTTGGGCTAGCAGAGCATCGCAGTGTTGGTTTCCTGGAGTGACAAGTGCAACATGGTAGCAACAAGATGTTAACAGGGAAGCTGGAGAGCAAGACAGAGAAGCTCTAAACTATCTTTGCAACATTTCTGCAGGTCTAAACCTAAGCATGTTTAAAGACAACAGAGTAGCGGGGGGCTCTCTCCATTAACTGACCTCTTTCCTGTCTGCCCTTTGCCAACAACACACGAGCAGGTTTCTCTCTCCTACAAAACCCAACAGAACAAAACCAGAAACAAACCCCTCTTTTGTCAACCTCATAGCGCCTTCAAGTGGCTCTGCACTTTCTCTTAACCACCCCTGCGTCCTCACCACCCAGTCACTGCGCATCTCTCCCGCCCAGCGCTGCCTTCGCGCAGGAACGCGGACGCCGTCTCCCAAGGCTTCTGCTCAGTCTTCACAGTTTTTGGATCTCGCAGCAGCTGACACCATGGAACCACCCTGCCTCCTCCTCGTCTGCTCCTTAGAATCTCTCGGTTTCCCAAACAAGCCTCATGCACGCCGCCTGTTCCAGCAAGGTCCCTGCCTGCAGATGCTGTCTTGGCCACCTAGGGCTGCTGCTGCCCACCCGGACTTCCCCACCGCCCCTGCATCTGCCTTCCTTCCCAGCGTCCTCACACTCTGCCCTCCCTCTAATGGGGCTTGTGTCACATCTCGCCAGGCAAACGCTCCTTGTGGTCAGGGCGACTTCTGAGTCATTCTTGTATCTCCCCTGCCCCATCCACACTCTGGACAGAGCAGTCGGTAGTAAATAACTTTTCAATGAAGGAATGACTGCTTCAATGAAAGAGACTCTCTGAAAGCCCCTGCACGCCCTCTCCCGGACTGACCCCTCCCTGCGGAGGGGCCTCCTTTCCCGCCGGCTTTTCACTGGGCTCCACCTTCCAGCGTCTCACAGAGTCAGAAGCCACAAGGAACAATTACTTGCCAGAGAAAATACTGAGGAAGACCCATGGTGGCTGGTTAGGGAGTGTCTGGTGGATGACACAGATGTCCCTTTCTGTATGTGATGAATGTCACGATGCATGATTTAGGGGCAAATCCTTATACCGTCTTTTGAAAAACGTTCATGAAAAGTCCATGCCTTGCTGTCCTCACTCTTAATTTGAACTCTACCAGCACCCCATCCCTCAAAGAAGTCCAGTTCGACGCTTGAATTCTGGATAACACACAAGTAAGCTGGTCACCTGGGGCTGATGCCAGCCTCAGGAGACATGAGAGCCCTGCCCTGCCCCAAATTCCGGCCCACAGTGAATGGTGTCCTGGTCACCTCTCTCTTCCCACACCACCCACCCCTGAAAGCACAGTGCGCCAGAGGCACCCACACAAAGGCAGGATTTCAGTGACTCACTGCAAATCCCGGGGCAGGGACAGGTTCAGAAATCTCACAGTTGAAACACACACCTGGAGTTAAAGGAAACATTTCCAATTCCAAAAGAGGATTAAACAACAACAACAACAAAAAACCTATGTGTAATGGAGCTCAGGGGCACTTGGCTGTTCTGAGGACCCTTTGCCAAGTTTGCAGAGCGGGTTCCCGTCACAACCTGAGGAGGTACGTGTGCACGGGCGGCCTGTTGATGGAAACTCTCCAGGTAGGCGTTAGGAGGTGACAGGGGAAGACCTGAATGAAGAAGGAGGTTTCAGTGTGGGAGGCAGGGGCACCGCAGGCCACCCCTCAGGTGGGAGGAACCACATTTGCCTATGGGACAAATCCCACTTCAGAGAAAAATCCTTTCACAGCAAACAAACTGGGTGGTTGGACTGGGCCAGGCGCCCTTTTCCCCCAAGCCCCTCTTCTGTAATATGACCTGACCGGCCATACAGTCTTTTAAAAGGAGAAATATTTGTAATGCTTCTTCTACCCGTCTTAGAAACCCACCCAGTCCGTGGATAGCAGATCACTCTCTCCAGCGCAGTTCCTCTGTGAGGTGGCCACACCTGTCCCTTTGGGAGGGGTTGGAGGAGGCTGGTGAGTGCACTGGGCCTGGAAGAAGGGAGCTTTCTTCCCTACTTCCCACTGTCCTTCTGGAAAAGCAGCGGTTATGTGGTTACTCTGCTGAGCCCACGGCCAAAAGATGCTGCAAAACTTTTAGCAGGAGATAGGGGGCTTAACAGAAAGAATAGTGAGCAAGGAGGAAGAGGCCCTGGAGCTGCCACCTGTCACCTGCATGGCTGTGCTACCCAGCGCCTGCTGCTACATGGGCTGGGCATGAGAACTGCCTGGGGGAGAATTCTAGACATGCACCTGCCCCAGTCCCATCGCATGGGAGTCTGCGTGCTCCCGGGAGCTTCACTGCACCCCTCTGCCGAGGATGACTGGGTGGTGACGGGTGTAGACTCTAATGTGCTAATTCTGCACTGCCACTTGGTAGCTCTAGGACACCGAGCACTTTTCCCTGCTTCTCTGAACCTTAGAGTCCTCATTTGTGGAAAACATAGTCTGACACCTGCCTTGCCTTCGATCTAGACTGAAGCCTAGGATTGACTGAGGCGATGCGTGAAAAACACCCTGAAATCGTAGGGCTAGAACCAGCCAGATTCTGCAGGGAACGAAAGATGGACAACAACAGTAAGAACAATACACCTTGGGAGAGACAGGAGGTGGCGGTGGGGCGGGCGATTTGCGGGCATTCTGTGGACGTCGGCTGTGTGTCCTGTGATCTGCGGAGGTGGCCAGGTGAGAGCAGGGTAATCTAGGCCACTGGGGCTCTGTTTTCTGGCCTCTGAGAGTGTGTAAAGGCTGTGTGGTGGAGAAGACGGATAAATTTACCTTCCTCACACCCACGAACCGCCCCCTAGGGCTTCACTACGACCAGGTGGGAACGGCCAGAGCAAGCGGGGAAGGAGAGTTGTGGGGGCCTGTGAGCTCACGTTAGGTGCTGCCTTCCCTGGAGGGCAGGACAGGCGACCCTGCGGGAAGAGGCTCCCACAGGAGCAGGCAACAGAGAGGGAGGGACTTCCCTGGGCTGGGTGGGAAGGGAAACCTTGACGTCCCTTCCTCGGTAAGATGCTTATCGGCCCTGGTTTTTGTTTTTGTTTTGTACTAGACTTGGGAGACCATTAGGCGTGACTGCCCACCACACCCAGGAAGTCAGCAACAGCCAGACAGCTCAGGACCCAGGGTTCCCCCACCAACCTTTTCCTGGACCCCAACATATCGGCCACACTTCCAGAGAGCCAGGAGTGGAGGGAGGCCCTCTATGTTCACACAGGCCTCAACATTTAAAAACAAGTCAGGCCACCCAGACCTGTGGGCTCCGGGCCTCACCCATCTCCATGGCAACCTCGGCTCACCACTGCAAGCCAAGCCTGGACGGGCTGATTCACTGTCAGGAGGCTGGGCCGGCCAGCGCCAGCAAGACCAGCAAGAACAGACAGGATCCGGTGCCCGCAGCCTTCCCCAACCCTCCCCCTGCGTCCTCCTCCCCCACCTCCAAATTAGGGCTGGAGCCATTGTCTTTGGAAGGACAAAGCCACTCGGGCAGACAAGAGCAACATAACAAGAAAACCAAACTCCGTTCTAATCAGCAGAAAAACTGCCATGACTTGCTCTCCTTAAGGACCACAAGTAAACTACTAGCTCATGGCAGAATTTCAAGATAGCAACAAGGGCATATTACTAACTTCAGTTTTACTAGAGCGGAGGTGGAAAGCCCCAGAGATCACAGCCCTAGAGAACACAAGTCCCCATAGGGTATGAGCACCCTGGAGACCTGGACGGGCACAGCCTAGGGCTGTCTCCTCTCCAGACAACCTCTGCCCTTGGGGATTCTACCCAGCTACTATCTACGGCTGTGCTCAATCTTTGTGCTCAATCTTCAGAAATTTGTTTCATCCAAGGCAACCCCTACAACCCTTCCCTAGGCCAGAGGTTCTCAAAGTGTGTCACCCTCTCCCCCGCCCCCCCAGCCACCCACCAGCAGCAGCACCGGGAACCTGTCAGACATGCAAATTTGCAGTCCCAGTCCAGACCTTAAGAACCACTATCCTGGGCCTTCATTTAAACTCTGAACAATCAGGAAGGACAGGGAAAAGCTCTCTCTGGGGGTTCTGAACGCACAGAGATCAGCTTTCTAAATGCCAGTGTCGAAAAGCATGAGCCATGAGGCCGGGAGGTGTGAGCTTTCTCTGAACCCAAGGTTCCTTGTCCGAGTAAGGCAGAGCTCACAGCCCCAGCCCAGCAAGCGGGCAGTTTGGGCCTCCCGCTTTACACTAAGGCCTGGAGAGCTGGGGCTCAAACGCTCTGACCAGCACTGTGAAGCCATGCGGTGTGCACCCAGGACCCCCTTGGAACTGCCACATGGCGACAGCTCAGGTGAGGACACAGAGAGAGGTAAGCGGGAAGGCAGTGAGAGGCAGGAAGGGAGACACACTGGCTGGACAATTCCCTGTGAACCCACTGAGCCAGGAAGTCGTAGTAAACAGCTCAAGTTGGAACATGCATTTGGCTCCCAAAGGCGCATCCATCACCTGGGACCTGCCCCTAAGCCTTCCTCCCGGGACAGGCCCTCGTGACTCAGTGGGGCTCCCACAGGACAGGCTGCTCCCACAGCCTGCAGCAGGCCCTCAGGGCAAAACTCCCCCTCCCCCACTTCTGCAGCCCACTGTGCTCCTAGGCCAGGCTGCTCTTGTGCCTGAGGGTGGACCTTCTCCTTAAACCACCCAAACTCTAGAAAAAACAATTAAAAAAAATACATCCAGAGGCTGATGGTCAGGTTGTAGGTAGGTTATCTGGCTTTAGTGCCGACTTGACTTCTGGCAGCCTTTTCTGTCCATTAGCAACTCCTCCAGAGGCTGGGGAAGGGAAAAGAAGTAACAGCCACGACGTACTTTAGTAACACACGCAGTAGCAGCTGCTGGCGGTGGGACCCACGCGGCCCACACGTTGTACGGGCGGGTTATGTACAGTCTCGCATCGAATCCTTCCCTCGCCCTTATTCTGTAGACACACCAGGCTCAGACGTGCTAAGCAGCTCACTCACAAAGGCAGAGCCAGGAAGAGGCGGCTCAGACAGAGCCGGGTCCGCACAGACACCTCGGGCCGCGCCTCTCCATGCGCTGTGCTTCCTCGCGGCCCTGCTGGCCAACGGGCAGGACGGGCAGCCCTAGAACTTTCCCTGGGGGACAGCAGGGCGGCTTGGACATGCTGAATTTGGCAAAATGCTCTGACTTAAACCTTACCCCGGTGACAAGGATTCCCCTGACTGCTATGGTTTGACAACTGGTACTTCAGATTCAGGGTGCCAACCCCAGCCTCAGTGAGGGCACTGACCACTGACTCCCCCTTGGGTTTGTTCTCCCTCCCTCTGGTGAGGCTGGAGGGGCGGTGGTCCCGGGGAAGTGCACCCTCAGGGCCAGCTCTACCTCCTCTCATTGTCTACCCCAGTGTCCACGCAAGCATCGTGACTTTGGCTCTGCTCCTCTCTTGGGACCTGGTTCTGGGTGCTCTAGGTGTCCAGAAAGCTCTAGGTTAGAGGAATCAGTCCCTTTGGGGAGGCTCAGGAGTTAACTGAAGGAGAGGTGCTGAGGCCACCCTTCTTGTTCTGCATGCAAAGTGGACTTTTCCTTCCAATTTCACTGTAAATTAAATTTCCAGTTTAAGCTCCACAAGCAGACCCTCTGCCAGCGGGGGTATCCTCACAGGGCATTTCCAGTATGGTGCAAAGCTGCGAAGCGCTCCTTGACCCCCTTCCCCAAACTGGGGAAGTCTCAGAAATGAGCATTTTGTAGACAGTAGAAAGATAAGTCCTGCAATTCATGTTCTGAGAACGAGGAACCCTAGAGGTAAAATTTTAACTCTGAGTGATCCAGTGTGATGTGGTTTCACCAGAACTAAAGCAATAAGATATGGATGAATACGAATGTTTACGTAACCTCGGCATGTGAAAAACTTTCAGCAGAAGCAGTAACTACAGCAACGGCGGCAGAAGCTAACACGTGAGCTCTCGCTATGAGTCAGGCCCACGGTTATAGCTTTACATTAAACATCCCATTACTCCACGGAGCAGCCTCAGACGCCGGTTGTATTATTGCCTTCACTCTGTGGATAAGGAAAGTGGAGCTGCCTCTCCCCAGGAACCTGTGTTTCCATCAAGCCAAGCCAGCCCTCCCACCCACCCTGGGTCACAAATGGGCCCTGCAGGTGTGGCAGGCGAGTGTGGTCCACGGGAAACCCTAACCACCAGGGAAGCCAGGTCCTTGAGGAAGCCGACTTCAGCCTCTTGTGGCCATTTAGTGCCCTAGACACTGAGAAGATCACGGAACCTACCTCTCCACCCGTGCAATTCAACATAAAAAATCACAATTGTAAAATAAATATAAAGAAGCTAAAAAAAGTGCTTATTTGCTGACTCCTCAGGCTTACCTGCGTCGCTGCTGCCCTAAGCACATGCTCACAGCCTGCCTGCTGACCTCGTGGCCTCCTTCTGGGGGTTCTAATGCCCCTGGGGGGCTCCTGGGTGGTCCAGTGAAGGTGCCCAAGACAGCTACAGCCTGCGGGTGCCACTACCTTGCTCTGCCGGCACTGCTGGCGACTGTGTTTAAACGTGCAAGCCTGGCTCAGGCTGGTGCAGGCGTCACTGTAGGGCAACGCTCTGCTCGAGGGCAACAGCAGTGCCATGCCCGGGGCTGTCCCAGAGAGAGGAGCAACAGTGGGAGACGAGCTATGCTGGAAGGCCCTGCCACCCCCTTCGATTCTTAGAGGGTTGCCTCATACCCTGAGAGCTGGTTAGGACCACCCCAGTGAGTGGTGAGGAAACAGGCTCAGAGAGGAAAAGCCACTTGCTCATGGTCACAGAGCAGGAACGAGTGAGCCAGCTGTCAGCACTCTCCCTCTGCGACGTGCACAGCACAGCACGTGCCACACAGAGAGCAGTTACTCCATTGCCTGTCTCGTCCCCAGTAGAAGGGAGGTGGCTTGGTCTCCTCTCTGGGGTGTGGCAGAGAACGAAGGGCCGCGTAAGCTTTTTGTCAGCACACTTTATAGAAATCAGGCGGCTACCTGGTCTGAACAAGTTCAAGAGTTGTGCAATCCTCCCATCCAAGGACGTTATTAAAACCCAGAGCCCCTACTCTGCCTTAGGAGGAAGCTGCAGCCACCACGGTGTGCTGGTGTTAGATGTCGGGCCGACTGGGAGGGAGGGCCCCTGCCTGAGGTACGCTCTTTCTAAACAAGAAATCTCGTTTCAAGTTTCCACTGCCTGCCTGCCTGCCAGACGTGGGGCACACACCAGCCAGCCCATAAATCCCTTTCCGCTGAAAGCGGGCATTCTGATCTTAACCAAAATCATCTGATGTGGGGGATCGTTTGGGGGATGTTCTGCTTTAAATTCCAGAACACCACCCATTTGTTTTCCATTGTGTCTGCCTCACTGAGACGCCCGGCGACGGTGCACACAACTCCTGCTTAACACCTGAGCCACTCGGGCCGCCTAGCTCTCGTCCCATCTGTGGAGCTGGTTAGCACGAGCCCCACGGCCCTGGGTGGCGGGGATGCCCCTTCTTTCCCAGCGTTCAAGCAATGTCACGCGGCACGTGGACTGGCAGCGCTGGCAAGAGGCACTCCCGGCACTGACGGCTTGGTGGCCTTCCTCCCCTAGCATGGGACATTCTGAGTCCCAAGCCAACAACAAACAGGTGGAGGGGCAAGGTCCCTAGACTCCTGTGTCTAACCTGTTACCTGTCCTTCCCCTCTGCAAGGACCTCCGCCTTCATTTTAGGTCTCTAAGTATTAGAAGCAAGCACTCAAACATTTGCTATCTATGCCCCATGCTAAGCACTTCACCCGTATTTAATTTTCACAGTAGGCGCAGCAGGTAGGTCATATTATCTTCCATTTTTTAGATGAGGAAACGAGGGCACAGAAGTTAAGTTGCTTGTCTGAGACCACACAGCAAATAAGTGGCAGAGCTAGAACTGGAACCCAGACCCATCTGACTGCAAGGCCCAAATTCTCAATCATTTTGTTAAATTGCTTGGTCTTTTTGATCTGTTTCTTTTATTCCAGAGCCAGAATTTCTGCCTTTTGCCCTTGCTCCCTCCTGGCCATATCTGCTCTCATTTCAAAAGTGGTATCTTCCGTCCTCAAAGTCCCCAGGAGAGGCACCTGCAAGGGAAGGAGGGTGGCTTGCAGACGCCCCCTCCTCCCTGACAGGAGGGCACCAGCACTGGCCACCTGGGCTGAAGGGGCCACCTGGGCTGAAGGGGCCACCTGGGCTGAAGGCGCCACCTGAACCTGGCCCCTCTCAGGGGGAGCTCTCAGCGGACAGAGTCTGGAAAAAGACCTGGTGCTTCTTCTCACTGGCCTGTGGCCTGAGAGCTCTGGCCCTTGGTCCCTGTCAGAAAGTCCCAGCAGACACAAGCAGTGCTCTGGGAAACAGACCCTTCAGGGCCACTTGGCACGTTCTCTTCTCACTCAGGCTTAACCACCACTGCAGCTGCCCACTGGGCACCATGTCTGCAGAAGACTGCAGCCCGCCGAGTGGCACTGTCCTTGCATCCCCTATAGAAAGGGCCTGAGTGAGACCCAGAGCCTCTGCCCTTCCCCGCGGCGCCACCCCGTCAGCACGGGCAAGGGGAACAAGGCGGCATGGGCACAGGCGCCCCATCATGGCCCTGGCACAAGCTCTCGAGACATGGGGCTCCTGGGGCTCCTGCAACCTGAGGATGATGCCAGCTTCCTGCTACAAAGAAGGCCTGAGTGTCCGTCCCTAGCACTGGAGGAGAATCCAATTTTTATTTGAAATGAGTTTTCCCGGTCTATAAAGGGTTGTCTGTCTTAGGAAGTCGGGACTACAATCTCATCTGAGTAGAGGAAAGTAGGGTATGGAGAGATTTTCCCAGCCTTGTAGAAAGAAGCTTTAAAACATTTGAACTTAATAGTAATAGATTTAAATCTACAGCCCAGTCACAAGAAGGAAGATGTTCACACACAGCAGGGAGAGCAGGGGGAACACGTGTTAGTGGGAAGGGCCTCCTGTCTTTGGGGGCACATTCCTCTCTCGTGGGACCACTGACAGAGCTGGGGTGTGGCTCTGAGGATGCATGCAAACTGGCACAATGCGACTGCTCACCTAGAAGGGAGAGGTGATCTGGATTCAAAGACCAAACTTTTATTGACTTGAAAAGCAATGATGAGCTCACAAATATGCATGATTTTGCTGATCTTTTAGAGTTTTAATAACGCTGTATTATCATGCTATAGATTCAATCAATGTGGGTTTAAAAGAAATTAAAACAAAAATGCTATAGAAATCTGTTTTGAATTTAATAAAACTGTCCAGTTAACTTTATGGCATTTTAAACCCCAGTCAAGGATTTTCTCCTGTGACCCATGTGTTGTGTGGTTTCTGCGTTTGGACATTAATGGGCAGCAGGGACGGGCGTGCAAGCGAGGGGCTGCTTCCCGAGGCCGGCAGCTCCGTGCGGAGCGGGTGCTAGGCAGGAGTCAGGGCCACAGGCCGGCCCAGGCCCCAGAGGTGTTCACCAGAACCTTGGATGTGCACTGGGGAAGCTGAAGGGTTCCTTTCCTGACACAGGCGGCAAGAGCCACTGTGTCTGCTCACCTTCACCGTGTGTGGCAAGAGGATTAAACAAGGTCTCTTAAAACCCAGGTTTCTGATGTTCCTCCAAGTTAGTAGTCCCCACACCTCTCCACCCAGGGACCTTCTCTGAAATCAAATTAATCTGGGCCTCTTTCCAAGTCGGACTGCTCTGTCTTCCCTGTTACTTAACCAGGCTGCTTATTCACTCCCCAGGAGTCCAAACCCCCAAACGATCCCTCAGGAGACGGTTCTCCCTTCTGAGAGTCTTCAGAGGCAAGGCGAGAGAAGGTTGGGCTGAGCCTTCTAGCCTCTATTTGGTGGGAAGAAGGAGAAGAAAAAAGAGCTCTGCTCTTCCTCAACGAAGACAGATCACCCAAGCCATGGGAACCCTAACCCAGGAGGCCAAACTAGGCTGGAAGCTCACAAAGTTGCATTTTTTATGTGGACTAGAAATACAAAACACTCATTAAATTAATCGAGAGTCAAAACCACTCCTTGGGCAATGATTAAGCCGAGTAAGAGTGGGGAAGGGAGGGGAGGCCAGCTCTCCAGCCTGGGCTGCTCACAGTCATCACGGGAACTCGGGGTTTCTAGTGTCTTTCGCAAAGTCCCCCGAGATGCCTCCACGCAACTCCTGGAAAGCGGTGAGTCAACCTGTTTCCTATGGCAGAAGCACAGGGCTCAGGACAGGGCAAGGGGTGTAGACATTGAGGGAGGAAAACCCATCTGGAGCACTCATAACCAGAAGTCTATGGCCCTCCAGAGAAAAAGCAAAAAAAAAAAACAGACAATGTTTTTCTGGAGGCAGCTCCCACTGATTTCATGGAATTCCCTACAAAGGTTAAGATCTACTAGTCAAGTATGACAGCATACAGTACTTTAAAACTATCCACAACTAGGTATAATTTGAAGGGGGGGGTGAGGAAATTACCAGATGGATGTAATTATTATAAAATTATCTCATCTGCCGACAGGATGTTGCTTTCTACAGCTGCATGCCATTGCTTGATGGAAAATGAAAATGTCCCTTGGACCAGCATGACTTTTTCCATGGAATAAAACAGGCAAGTGATCTGCAGTCAGACCTCAAAAACATAAATTTAAGAAAAGTATAAAAATTAGCTCTTTTTGTCTCCTGAATTTCCTAGTTGCAAAACATTTCTCCTGCTAGTTGAGGGCACGGGTCTGGGGACTCTTACCCAGACCTTCAGCCTGGCACAAGGAAGTCACTGCTCGTCTGTGTGTAAGGTGAAGCCCGTTCCTGGCAGGCTGTGGCGGGGAAGACCTGCGGCAGGACCCCAGCTGGGCGAGGGAGGAACACAGAACGCACACACATTGCTCCTCCCCCCCTCTTTTCCCCACTTAACACGACGCAGGTCCACTAGCACACGCCGCCATCGAGGCAGCGACAGGACCACAGAAGCCAAAGCATCGGCAACCCGGAGAGCTCAGGCCCTGCCCCCACAGCCAGACGTGCCCAGGCGGGAACCACCGAGGTTTGTATTCTTCAGACAAAAAGGTGCGTTTGTAAATCAAAGGTATTATTAAGTTCCAATCCAAACCGTGCAACCAATTCCAAAAGCCATGCCTCCTCGCCAAATTGAACAGAACGGGAGACCAAACAAAACAAACGCGGGACACAGCTGTGTGTGTGGGAGGGGAGAAGCCCACCCACCACTCCTCCCAAAGGAAGGCGCGAGAGGCTAGTTTCTGAGCTGAGGCCGCAGAAGGCTCACTTCCACGCAGCGCTCTGGCCACGCCAGCCCTCGATAAGGCTGCTTATCAAAACCCTGCCAAATTCGGCCAGAAACAGCCTCCGCTTCCTTTGAGCACAAAGGAGCAGAAGGGGCAGTGTGTGTGAGTGATCAGGAGTCCGGGTCTTTGTTGCTGACAGCCCTTGAGGGGCTGGGGAGAGACCGGGAAGATTCTGGGTGATATCCCATTTTCCTTAGCAGATGCAGACACCTGGCCTCAACCCACCTCTCCCCAAACTTGCAGTCTGGGCACCAGATGTGGAGCCATTTAACGTGACAGCCCTAGCTATTTGCTCAGCCCCAACATTGGAGTCAAACAGCTTCTAGTGGAAGTGGCAAGCAGGGGCTGGGGTGAGGGTGGGGGGGCAGTTACCACGGCCACCCCACTTGTCCACGCCCTGCCTAGACCCGGAATCCTGAAGCCTTTCTGTTTCTCTGCCATGCAGTTTTATTTTCAGACGTGGGGCCTCCCTACAGTCCCACAAGGAGCAGCCCATGACACGGAGGCAGTGTTTTGATGCAGAGTGCAGCCGGCACTCACACAGAGGAGGAGAGGAGGGAGGCAGACGTGCAGACTGGGGTATGCATCGGCCGGTCCCTTTAAACTGCCACGCTGCTCGGGGAATCGGGCCCACCCTCCCCACAGCCTCAATCTACTTTCCGCTAGTGATAACAACACATCTAGTGCAATCTAGTGTGCGAGTGCACTGCATACGAGATGTCACTGAACCCTCACGGCAACCCCTCAGGGTGGTCACCAGCCCCACCTGGTGATGGGGGCACTGAATGCAGAGCAGGCGCTCTGACCACTAAGCTGCACCACCACAAAGCGCTAAGTGCAGAGGCAATGCAAACAGAACCCCCAGGCAGACAGACCCCACCCAGGGTGAGTAGCGGCAACACGGAGCTGACAGGAAAGAGAACCAGGTTCTTGCTCCAGAGGTAACAGTTAAGAGAAGCCAGGCTCTGAGGACAGGCCTTGGTATCTGCCGCACGTTTCCAATCCCTGAGTCCTGTTCTGGGCTGTGTGGGCAGGTCCTACTGCCATGGTTGCTGGGGTGGGGTTGTTTTCATGGACTGAGCTTCAAAGGACGCTTCGAGTCCATTTGCTCCAACCCACTGGTTCTGCAGATGAGGAAACTGAGGTCTGGAGCACAAAAGTGACCTGGCCTAAGACTTCAGAGTCAGTTGGGGGCAGACCTAGACTCACACCCAGGTCTCTAAATTCCTTGTCTGCGCTTCCCAGCAGTCTCCCCTAAGTCCAGGAGGTGCCGTTTCTCGGGACAGAGAAATCCCATTATTTCCATTGGTGAGGGTGGGTATGGGTGACAAGCAGTGAGCAAGGGGCCGAGGGAGGCGGGGTGGGGCTGGGCTCTGGCAGCAGAGCCGAACTTCTCCCCCTTTACCCTAAGGAGCTCGTCCCCTTGTCTAAGCAGGAAGCGGGCAGGAAGCCCCTCCATGCAGGCTTAGGATTTGGGGAGACAGGATGGGAAAGTTACGTTCCTGGCCTGGCCCTAGCCCTGGTTCTCCACTTTACAGCTGGAAATACTTGTGTTGTCTGCCACCCCGACATCCTGGAAGACGTTTTCCCTCTCAATAGTCTTTTGGGCGATGGGTGGGCAGAGAGGTCTGAAGGAAATGCAGAAACAACCGAAATAGAGCTGGGAGGTTTGGTTCCGGGGGCGTTGGAGGAAAGACTGATTGCTGGTTTGGCTGTGGGCATCGGACGCCCGGCTGGGGAAGGGCAGGCCGCGCAGGCTCCATGGTCACAAGTGTCCCACAGGGATGGGAGCAGGCCAAGGAGGAGGCACGAGGTACAGGACCCCCCCGCCCCCCGTCCCCACAACTGTCCCACTGCCACTGAGACTGGCCTCTCTAGATCCCTGCCACACACCCCGTCTCAGCACCCTGTGTACACGAGGTGCTGCAGCCCTGGCCTCACTGCGCCTGCGTTGCAAGGCCCACGTCAGGTCCCAAATGCCAAGTTTATAAATTCCTGAGCTCGAGGAAGGAAAGTGGTGACAACATAATCCAAGCAGTTCCCTTAAGAGACTGTTTTTTGGAGCTTCATCCCAGCCTTCCTCCACTCCGATCCAGCTAGCCAAACCCACCTGGGTAGCTGACTTGTGAGACTGCCCTGCCCCACGACCCTGGATAAGTCATTAACCTCTCTGGGGACTTGTTTCCGGCCCATCAGTAAAATGGGACAATGCGTCCTCCTCTGACTGTACGATGGGAGTTGGAAAAGAAAGGGCTCTGCAGACTGCACGACAGGGCCGACCGACATATTCCTCCATTACATCATCTCCTAGGGGATGAGGGCTTCGCCTCCACAGGGACCCCAACACAGGACAGGTGAACAATAATTATTAGTTCAGGAAAACATAGCTACTGCCCACCTCCCTGCCCGTCACAGAGACGGAAGAGGACACAATGAAAAGGGACCCATGGTTATAGTATTGGCTCGGTCTCTGTGATCCTGGGCCAATCACCCTATCCCCTGTCTGCTGCCTGTGAATAAGAGGGCTGGACTGTGTGATCTCTAAAGTCATGTCCAACTCTAAACCCAAACATTTCCAGAGTAAGTGATTTCTATTTCAGACCACAGAACTAACCAGCAGCACCTAACCCAGGCAAGGGAGCTCTGAATCCCAGTGGGGCAGCAGGCTGCAGATAGTGTGGACAGATTGCAGGCCGGCAGGCAAGAGACTGAGGAGATACTGGGTGACCCTGGGAACCTCCCATTACCCTCCTGCATATGCCACAGGACAGATGGGGGCATGGAGGCACACTGTGGCAGTCTATGGTTAACTCCAGCCCAAAACCTGATGCATTGTAGGCAGACAGCTGAGACTAACCAACAGACTGGCAGGGGAGAGATGTGCTAGAGACTGGAGAGGAGAACTCCCCAAAGGACAAGGGTGGGGTGGGGCGGGGCCAGCTGCCTTCCAACATTCCTTTCTGGTGCCAGGGATGGGGGAGAGGAGGAAGCTCAGCCTGGCAGCTGGCGGCTGTTGGGATCAGTAGGAGGAGGGGGTGCCCACTGCAGGAAGGGTCTTCCTAAAGCAGATCAAGGGTTGGGCAGAGGCATATCTTGTGCTGTCCTCACTAGGGTGTGTTGGCTACGATGACTCATGCTAGGGCAGGTCAATCTCTGTAGGCTATAAGAACTGTTCTACCACCCCTTCAGCTCCGGGTAGAGGAGTAAATCTTAGCTCTGCCCCAAGGTTCACAGACACCTCAGTGACCAGCTACAGGGGAGTAAGTGCATTTTTTGGTTACAAGCCCCTGGTGGCACACGCCTGTTTCTACTGCCCTCTCTCTTGAGAGTGGCACAGGGATCACCTTTCCAAACTCTTTGCTGCCTGCAAAGGGGCAAATGTTGTCATCTGTGTGCAGGGAATGTGGCCCTCAGAATCAGGACATAAAGGTCCCCTATTCCTTGTTCTGTCCCTGGGTGGTCCTTTAATCCCTCAAGGGAAGGTGTGGAGTGGACACTCTGCTTTTCTGTCGCCTCTCTGGGCCTTCCCATTTGAAGAGAGGCTAAGTGTGGCCAGCAGCAGGTGTCCCTGGTGCCCCGGGACCTGCTGGTCTCTCCAGGTTAGTGTCCACTCTCTGGGCCCTGCCTCGCTTGCAGTTGGGGGGCCTGGCGGGGAGGGAGCAACGCTGAAGGCCCTCCTGGGCAGGCAACACACCTTTCCCGGAAACGCACAAACACGGGACCCATCTCACTAGAGGCGCTGATAGGCATCTGCCCCTCCTTCCCTCCCCAGCTCTCCCAGAGTTCTCTCCAGCGAGATACTTATCGCCCTTGAAAAAAAATCAAGACAAGCTAGTCTTTCAGGTAGCTGGGAGGGAGCTCACACTTTCTCACGGTGGCTCAGAATCAAAGTCTGAGGATATGGGGCCTGCAAGGCTCCCCCTCCGGGATGGAGGGGTCCCCCACGCTCACTCAGGGACTGGGTCCCGTGGGCCCACGCTGGGCCGCTGCGCACCCCTTCCTCTCCAGTGTAAAAGTGAGAACGGCTCTCCGCTGGGCTCCCCCTGAGCCGCCGAGTCCTTTAGGGCGTCTGCGTCCTCCCCCTCGCGCCCCTACCACTTGGGAGACCCCGCCCCAGTCACGAACTGCGCTGCCTGCCACGGCCCTCCCCGGCCAGGGCCTTGCGCTCCCAGAAGTGCTCCACTTCTCCCTGCTGCCTGCCCCTCTGGCACTCGGAGAGGCTTGGGATGGGAGCAGACACAAAGCCCGCCTCGAATCCTCAGCGAGGGCGCGGGCCGGGACCAGTCCGCACGCCAAGCTCTCGAGGGCCCCCGCCTTCCCCGCTGGCGTGGCTTCGGATCAGCCCCCACCCGAAAGTGCCCGTCCCGCCCGACTCCGGACTCAGCCCAGGAGCCAGCTGGCAGCCGCAGCGCCCTTTCTCTTCCCGCCCAGAGCCTGCCGGTGCGGCCAGTGCCAGCTGCCGGCACCCCCGGGGCGCCGCGGCACCCCGGGGCGCGGACAGCGGCGGGGGCCCGGGAACAGGTGGCCCGAAAAAGCGCGTGGGAGTCGCGCGCTCACTCACCCAGAAGATGAAGTTAAATCCGAAGAGCAAGTATTTGATGCACTTGGTGCCTCCTTTGACCGGCATGGTGCGGGCTAGACTGGCCTGGGCCGGACTGGTGCAGGACCGGGGCGCGCGGCGGGGACGGGCGGACCCGGCGCAGGACAGACGTTCTGGTGGCTGCGGACTGGCCTCCGGCTGCACTTTTAAAAGTGCCACTCCTCACGGCGCGCGGCCGGCCGCGGTGCGCATGTGCGGAGAGGAGCCGACCCGCGCCGACCACGCCTCCCGGCCCCACCTGCCCCGCCCCCGCCCAGGTTCCGAGCGCCTTCGGCCTCGGCGCCCCGGAGCCGCTCCCGCTTCGGTCCCTCCTTCCTCCCGCTCGGCCCTGACCCCACCGAGTTGCCCCTGCCCCCCAAGCGCCAGCCTCCTCCTTCCGCCTTTTTCTTTCCAGCCGTCCTGGGGGTTTCCAGGCCTGACCCTTGCCACTTCTACCTTCCCGTTCTCTCGTGTTGAACGGGCGTCCAGCCCAGGCCCTTTGCTTTGGGAGACCCGCCCCCGCCCCGGGTCGTCTGGCCGAAGGCCCTTGCCCAAGGCCAGCTGCCAGAATAGGGGCTCCTTCTGCCTTGACCCGGATTTGAGGGGAAGCTGCCTGGCTTTATTTCTCCCGTGGGCGTCTCCCTGCGGACCTTGACTCACTGAACGAGGTGTGGAGTAGGGGGAGCTTGCAGTCTGCGCGGGAAAACAGATCGAAGGCTTTTGGAAGTAATTTTCAAGTACCGATCAATCGAATCGGTAATATGGCTAAGGGTTGGGCAGCCCCTAAGCGCTTCCTGGACTTGCTGTGTGGATGCCCCAAGGGGAAGAGAGGGTTTGTAGCCCAGGCTTCTACTCCACCCCACCCTCATTCCTGTGTCTCTGGAATGTCTGAGTGTTTCTTCTCAGCTCAAGAACTTTCTATAGCTCCCCACTATCAATGACCTAAGTTGAAATTCCTCATGTTGCTTTCAAGGCCCTGTAGGGAACACTCATCTGACTTTCTGCCCCACCTGGCATCCCACCCCTACGCCACAGTCAAAATGCCCAGCTCTGCACTCGGTGGGTGTGTGTCTCTGCGGCTGGTGGCCAGCCCTCCCCCCTGCACGTGTAGGAATTCCGTGGCTCCTTAAACACCTCTTTCCACATTCCCTCAACTGAATGAAGAGATTCCCCTTCCTTTGAAGCCCCCAAACCCTTTTGTCTTTTTTTTCCAAAGGAAGTTTCCTTTAGTGTTCTTTATTATTAGGAAAGCAAACGGATTCATTACGGAAACAAAAGAAATACCAATAAGCATAAACAACATAACTCGAAATTTCACTCACCAGGAACAGCCACTGTTCGCACGTTGTAGCTATTACTTTGCTCTGTTACCATCACACTTGTCTCATTGATTGATTCGTTAACCGATCTATTCAAAAACATTTTTTCATTATCTACTTTATGAGGGTATTTCAATAGGGGTAAGAGCTGGAAAAAAATGATTAGACTCGGTTTCTGCCCTCCAGGAGCTGAGAGTCCAGTGCAGGGGGGAGACAGGCAGCCAGACAATGGGACGAGGGTGACATTCGGAGTTACAGAGAGAGGCTTAAGGGCATTGGATGGAAAACCGAGATGTATTTGAGGAGGTGCAGTGGGTGATGTGAGGGAGCAGCGGGAGACGACAGGTGAGCTGAAGACCAGGTGCAGATCTGTTAGGAGGCTGTTGACTAGTTCAGGTGAGAGACAGAAGTGAATGGTGACTGGGCAATGGCGTGGAGGCTGAAGAGGGCAGGCAAAACTCCAGGAGGGGGCAGGTTGGGAAGGGAGGAGAATCGGAGGCAGAGCAGCAGAAGCCAGATTCTGGAGGGCTGTACTCATTTGTTCTTCTAACATTTCTTTAGAGCTTCCTGTGTGTCACACACCTTGCTGGATGCTGAGGGCGCTGAGATGAACAACCTCTGCCCATGGATACACATAGCATGTTAGAATCTCAGTGCAGGGCAGAGGGACCCATTAACAGACAATTACAAGCACATGCAATCTTTGCTCAGGGTGAAAAGCCGTCTAGGAACCACAGGGCGTGTCCCCAAGTCAGCCTGAGTGTGGAAGGCTTCCCAGAGCAGGGGACCCCCGCAGCAGCTGACTTTGGAAGGCGGGGTCGGTAGCCAAGGTGGAGGAGAGAATTCCAGGCAGAGGGAACTATATGTGCAAAGTCACAGAAACAGGAAACCACAGGCACTTGGCAGCGCTGGAAACTACCAACAGTGGGCGAGAGGGGGGAGGAAGAGGATGGAGAAGCAGAGCCTGAACTGAGCCTGATGCCAGAGGGGCCAGCACAGGAATGTTGTGACGCTGTACTCCAGCTACGTGCCCTAACCCTGTCCCTGGAGGATGGTTCTGCACAGCAGGGTGTGAAGCACTGTATGGGGGGGGAGGGGGGAGGTGGGGACACAGACAGTGTCCCATTGTGTTGCTCCAGGCCTGGGTCCATCCATCCTGGGAGAACAGGTCTAAGGAAAAGATTTTATCTCTTTGTATCTCCCGCCTCCCCTGAGCTAATAAGGGGTGGTGGGAGGAGTTCAGTAAATAAGCTTATAATAGAAACTACTTTTTAGGGGAATTGTGAATAGGGAATGAGATAATTCACGTGGAGGCTTTAGAATAGTGCCTGCCACAAAAGTGCTCGAGAAATGTTGCCTACTGTTCCTATTGTTATGATTATTTTATTATTTACACTCAAGAAACAGGGGCAGCCTAAGCTTAAGTGCCATGTCACACATTATCCAGGGGGTCTTTGCAATGTGGTAGGAACTTTGGCTCTGGCCTGAGGGGGTCTGAGTTCTGTGCTTAGTTCCCACCCGTTGGTTTATTTTGGACACGGGCCTGGGTCCCCTCACCTGTACAAAGAGCATTTTGGGTTAGATGCCGGGGTCCCCTTCGTTCTGACAGTCTACGGCACAATCAGCCTCTGGGCCAAAGTGTGCTTGTTACCGGCAGTTAGTGCTACAGGCAAGCAGGAAAGGAAGAGACGGAAAAAAATATGGTTTGCTTTAACTGGAAGAGGAAGTCTGGGTAAACCCCTGAGTCAGAGATCACCCAGAGGCAGCCAGCCTTCCCAGCTTTGTGGCGCTCCAGTGAGAAAACTTTTCCTCCCTTCCCTCAGGGAATCCTGTTTCAGGGAAAAAATCCTGGCTGGGGCTCAGGGCCCATTCCACTCTGGCGCTCCCCCTGCTGGTGGGATTTGAACACGCAGGGGCGAGGCCAGCCTATGGTCGGTCACGCCCACCTCCCTCAGCCCTCCAACTGCAGGCAATGGCTTTGTGAGGCAACGGGCAACTCCCCCACTCTCACGGGCCACCAAGGCCCTCCCAGCCACCATACCAGTGGCTGTCTTGGTTCATTCACCTCTTCTGTTCTAGAAGCTTCTGTGCTCTTCCTCTCGCTAAGTTTAAATGCACCTCCTCGTGACGCCCATCTTTTCTTTCATGGGGTACCTTGCTTGAATCTCCCTCATGGATAACTGATTGACTGTCATCATCTTCGTTTATGTGCATATGTGTTGGTGGGGAGCTCTTCCGAAGCACACTGGCACTTGATTAGCGTCTGTGTTCTCCAGAGCCCCCAGCGCTTGCTGGCCCCTGGCAGGCCCTCCCTAAACACCTGTGGAGTAACTGCAGGCCTGGTCTCTCTGCGTTCATCCTCGGGCTCTGCCCTTCCCTCTCAGCCCTGTCCTTGAGCACTCTTCCTCCTGCGCCTCCCACCGTTTTCTCCCTTTAGCTCCCCTCTCCAGAAATTCCAGTCCTGGTCTCCGAGATCCTTTGGGCACTTCCTACATCCCAATCCCGGAAGTCACTTTGCACGGCGTGAAGGATTTTGCAGATGAGATGAGTTCAAGGATCTTGAGGTGGAGGATTACCCTGGGCTATCCTGGTGGGCCCCAGGTTATCAAAATCGTTCTTACAGGAAAGCGGCAGGAGGATCAGAGCCCGAGAAGGAGACGTGAGGACGGAAGCAGAGGCCGCGTGCAGAGCCAGGGCAGCCTCTAGAAGCTGGAAAAGTCAAAGAAACGAATTCTCCCCTATTGCTGCCAGGCTCATTTCAGCCTTCTGACCTCTAGAACTGTAAAATAATAAACGTGTGTTATTTTGAGCCGCTAAATTTGTGCTAATGCGTTATAGAAGCAATAGAAAATAAAAATAGTACTCTCGGAATAAACATCAAGCTCAGGATCCATAACCTCTGCAGGCTTCCTACATGCAAAGCTGGTCCTCAGCCCCACCCCCTCCCGCCAGTCACACCCAGACTCCCGCCATCTGCGGCCTCCTTCTCCTCACCTCACACCTGCTTGGTGAGTGTACTCGTGTGTCCTGGTGGCTCTCACGCCCTTGCTGGGAGGCACCGCGGATGCTGTCCAGTTGAAAGACGAGAAACCAGGGCTGAGGCAGGAAATGGCGACTTAGTGGCAGAGTAAAGATCAGACCTCAGGTCGGGGCTCCTCAGACTTTTTAAGCAGGGGGCCAGTTCACGGTCCCTCAGACCGTTGGAGGGCCATTGGAGAGAGCGGCGCACATTCCACACATGCGCACTGTGGGCCCGGGACGAGTCGGCTGCTAAGCAGGACAGGCAGCGGCGGCAGAAACACCCAGCAGGCGGGTAAATGTCCTTGGTGGCCCGCGGGCCATAGTTTGAGGACCCCTGCCTCAGGTCTTCGGATTTCAGCCTAGCCTTGGTGCCTCACCTTTCATTCCTCCTGCCACCAACCACGGTGGGGTACACCCTGGAAGTTCCTTTACTGCCCCAGCAACTGCCTCCCTCCCTGCCGCTCACCTGCCCAGGGTGCACATGGCATTGGGCTGATGGTCTTGAAACCATTTGTGAAGGTTTTGTGGATAGGCGAGGGGTTCCATCTCATGTGCCAGAGGACACTATTCTAAAAATCTTTTTTGGATATCTTTTTCCTCAAACTTCCAATCCGTGGTGGCCACCCCTGGTCCCCTGCCCCCAGCCCAGCCTTGGCCAGCCCACTCTGGGTCCCCGAGTATGTCTTCTGCACGCGTCCATGCGGAACAATTTAGCTCTGGCTTGGCATTTCCAGTTTGTATCCCCAACAGCCCCCTACTCAGCAAGACAAGGCATGGCTCTTGGAGCCTCGTTAGAAGATTGTGGGTTCGGGTGGCCCAGGAGCAGTTGTAAGTAACCTGTATTTAACACCATCCTTTCTCTTCCCACTCATTGTTCCTGCTCAAAGACCTCGCAGCTCCCCTTCACCCAGTTCTACTTTTGAACCATTTTCTCGTCTCATGCAGTGTTTTCTTAGTATGTGCATTGGTATTTCCCTGTCTCTCTAGCTAGAACGCAAATGCCGTGGGATTGTTTTGTTCTCCGGTGTGTCCTGAAGGCTTTGAACAGTGCCTGGCACACAGTAGGTACACAATATTTATTGAATGTATGTAAAGCTAATGTCTCAATTCTAAGATCATCATACAGGCCCTCTGCTCTCTTTCTTAACCTTTATTTGCAATCCTAGCCACTCTTTCGGGATACCACACGCATTCCCACGTCTGCACTGGGTTCCCGCTTCCTCAGTCCTCAGCCCCAGCTCCCAGCCCTTCCTCCTCTCTTCCCTGCTGCACGCAACCTGCGGGTCTCTGAGGCCAGCTCAGCCTCTCTCGCATCCTCAGCTGCCCCAGTCCGCTCTGATCCTCCCTCTCAGCTCACTCCTGTCGTGATTTCTTTATGAATCATCCGCTAGATTCTAATAAGATTTGTCCTGGGTGATAGTTTCATGTTTTGCATGCCTTAAAAAAAATCTCCCCAGCTAAATGGCCAGCTCCAGTTGTGCCCAGAGTAGGTAACTTCTAGACACTTTCTGAAAAAGTCCAAAGAACTAACACTTGCATAGGCACAGGTGTTGTGCCAGGTGCTATTCTAACTGCTATGTATAAACTCATTTAATCCTCAAATGACTGTGTGAGGCCGATAGTCTTATTTCCATTTTACAAGTGGGGCAACTGAGTCACAAGGCAGTTCATTTATTTGATAGGAAGCAGCAGAGCCAGGATTTGAACCCAGGTGGTCTGGCTCCAGAGCCCAGGTGCTAAACTGCCTCTTCACGTGGTAAGTGGATGTGGATTGGCACCACTCTTTGCCACTTGTTGCCCTTTGATTATAGGGGTGAGTGAAGGGGCTTCAGGGGACACCCTCCCCTGAAGGAGGCACCAATCCCGTAGTGCCATCTTGAAGGTGACTCCCAGCAAGCTGGCCCTCCAGGTCTTAGGGCCTGATGGCAGGTGGGCAGTTTGTACTTTGGTGCTGCCTCTGCTAGGGTCTGTCTGTCCCTTGCCAGCCTCCCTCTCCAAGCTGTGGAGCGAGGGGGATTATTGCTCTTCTCCACCACGCGGGTGGGGATGGGCGGGTGCTCGCCCTGGCAGGCCTGCCCCTGGCTCCGTGGCAGGCAATGCCAGCCCATGGGGAGCAGCTGCAGCTTCTCTCCACTCTGTGGCTGCTGATTTGTGTTCTGGGTGGTGCTTCTGGATTCAGGAGGAGGATGAGGAGCTGTGTGTGTGTCTGTGTGTATGTGTGTGTATGGTGCTTCCTGCATAGGAGGGCAGAGAAGCTATAGGAAAATAGCAAGGCCTGAAACTAGAAGTCACAGGTCCAAGCCCTAATGCATACTCACCTGGAAGCCATGACAAACCAGGTCAGTCTCTTTGCTTTTCTGAGACTCCATTTCCTTGTCTACAAAATGGGCTTAATATAGACCCATGCCTCCCTGTTATAAGGGAATCAAATGAGATTCTGGATGCGGAAGTGCTTTGCTAGCTGTAAGTGTGCTTACGAACATGATTTTATTTTAATCTCATAGAATAGGGCAGTGAGCTGGGTGGTTGTAAAATGCCACATGGCCCCAAGCCTTGGAGTCTTGGAGAAGTTTGGCAAGATGAGCATTTTTTGCTTTTTGAAGAGCCAGTTCTCTGTCTTCTGAGCATCTTTGCCCAGCATGTTGGGTCCTGTTCACCACACATGTACTCAACACCCACCGAGTGCCAGGCCCTGGAGGTCCGGGGATAAGGCGGAACCTGGCCCTGCTCGCCAGGAGCACCCTCCTACCTGGGGGGTGTGACGCTGTGGGCACCAGCCACTAGACTGCAGAATGGCGAGGGAAGGGCTGGGCAGTGGAGGGCTGCAGGGCTCCAGGGGCCTGAGAGCACGCAGTGGGGCTGACCTCGGAGCAGCGGCCACAGGGTGGCGACGGGGCAGTGCTGGGGGCGGTGGGGTTTAGCCTTTTTGCCGCTTTCCATTTCCATACAGCTTAGCCGAGCTGGCCCTGAGAAGGTTCTGTCAGAGGGCAAGTGAGGTCACTACGTCTGTCCTACTGATGACTTCTTTGTGCTTCGTGTGACATTTGCCTGATGCAGCTCGAGGCAGGGCCTGTGTCTCCCCCATCCGTGTCTGGGGTGGGCTGGACACAGGCTCCTCCTAGAGGGGCAGCTCGCGTGTGCATGAGAGCTGGGGCCTTAGCGTGTGGCTCAGGCAGATGGGGCAGGTGAAACGTAGTTAAGATGAACTTGAAGGTAAGAAGCTGTCACTGGTCCACCTGTGGCCCATAGGAAGGGTTCAAAGAGAGGGAGGACTGTTGCCGTGGAATTATTGCTTGAAGACAAAGTCTGAGCCTCATTGTGTGACACATGCCCTCAGAATCCAGCCTCTGCTGGTGTCTGTCACCTGAGCCCCCGACTCTGGCCATTGATGGCTCCCGCCCCCACCCCACCTCTTTCTTAATAACCTTTTTATTTTGGAATAATTTCAGGTTTACAGAAAAGTTGCAAAGATAGTGTTGCTTTCCCCTAATGTTAACATCTTACATAAGCATGGCATATTTGTCAAAACCGAGACATTCACATTGATACGATGCCATTAACTAGACCACAGACTTCATTCGGATTTCACTGGTTTGTCCGCTAATGTCCTTTTTGTGTTCCAGAGGCCAATCTAGTTTCCCACATTGCCTTAGTATTTCTCATTCCTTTTAATTCTCTGAACTCACTGGGCTCATTTCCTGTCTCTCTGCCATTCTCCATGTCTAGAATAACTTTTCTGTTTCCAGAAAACTCCTACTCATTCTGCAGAAACCCCTCTCAGAGCAGAGATGCTATTGGGAACTTAGTCGGGTTTGGGTTTCGGGATCTGGCTGTTAGCAGTATTAATGGACACCTCTTCCACACCCAGGATCTCATTTGACTCTTATTTGCTTTTTACGTATCCTTCTTTATGCAAACACAAGCAAATACTAACACGTATGATTCCTCACTCCCCGAGTCCCGGGCGTGGTTACTTGGGGGAGTGTGTTCATAGGGACGGAGCAGACGCTGGTGGCGGGGCTAGAAGCAGGACTCAGGCCTCCTGACTTCCAGTTTAGTCCTCCCCCTCTGTCCTGCATGCTGTGCCGTCTCCAGTGTCCTCTGTTGTCCAGTCGGGGTGTGCTTTGTTTTAACACCTGGGTTTAGCAGTGTGTACAGCTTAGTTCAGTGGGTTTCCTGTGGTTTCTCCCCACCCTACACATTTACAACAATTGCAGCATCCTTGGCTTTGGGGACTTTCCTTAGGCGGCTGCAGGCGGCTGTGTTGCTGGCATTCCCACCACTTCCCCACCCACCTCTGCCAAGCAGGCCAGGAAACCAGAATGCCAGACCCCTGGGCTCCTGGACTGTGCCCACCTGGGGCTTTGTTGTGGCCTTCTGCCCCGCCCCCAAGTTCCCACTGAAGCCTCCCCCACCCACCACCTTTGGGGACATTTGGGAGGCCCACCTCTCCATGAAGCATTAGATTTGTATTTGCTTTTAAATTTAATTTTAAAACAGATTGTTCATTTACAATCTATGAAAAAATAAACATATAAAAGCAGAGAGGGAAATGCATTCCTCCTGGAAACTGTTAATCTATGAGAAAGATTTAGGAGTTAAAGCCTAAACATATAGCCAACTACAACGTGTGGGCCTAATTTGAATCCTGATTCAGACAGACCAATTATTTAAAATTTTTTTTGCTGGTAATTCTGGAAATTTAAATATGGACTAAGCACTAGATGATGTTAAGGAAATAATGTTAATCTTCTTATGTGTGATGATGGCATTGTGGTTATGTTTTTGAGAAAAACTCTGTTTTTTAGAGATACACACTAAAGTTTTTATGGGCAGAATGGTACGATGTCTGGGTTTTGCTCTACACTTTTCAGCCCTGCTCCTAAAAGGTGGGGAGATAAGAGTTAAGGATGGCAAAATTGGGGGTGCTGTGTGATGGGCATATGGGGTTCATTCTACTGTTCTCTTTACTTTCATGTGTGTTTGAACACTTCCATAATAACAAAAATAAATCTCCATCCAACCTTGTCCCCTATCAGTCTAGCCCTTCCCCAATAGCCAACATTGTTTTTAATATAAATACAAGCAAATACTATTAATAATATATATTATTATTTATCCTCTGTGCCCACTTTTTTTAACCCCAGAAGAAGCACCTTGCTGCTATTTTGCACCTTGCTTTTCCTCTTTCATTATATGTGGTGGGCAGAATAATGGCCACCCAAAGGTGTCCACACCCTTATCCTTGCAACCTGCGCATAAACTGCTTTTGTGGCAAAAAGACTTTGCAGATGCAGTTAAGGTTGAGCTCCTCGAGGTGGGAGATGATCCTGGATTGTCCTGGGGGCCTAGTCTAATCCCACGGGTCCTTGAAATCAGATGACTTTCCCTGGCTGTGGGCAGAGGGAGATGTGCCAAAAGGCCAGAAAGACACATCATTGCTGGCTCTGCACGAGGAGGAGGGACCCCCAGCCAAGGAACTTGCGCAGCCTCGAGAAGCTGGGAAATACAAGGAGAGGGGGTGTCCCCTGGAGCCTCCAGAAGGGAACATGGCCCTCTGGACATCTTGATTTTAGCCCAGTGAGACACAGGTGTCAGACTTCTGACCTACAGAAGTGTAGGATTAATAGAATAAATATGCGGTGGCTCATGCCTCTAATCCTAGCACTTTGGGAGGCCAAGGTGGGAGGATCACTCAAGGTTAGTAGTTCAAAACCAGCCTGAGCAAGAGCGAGAGGCTGTCTCTACTAAAAATAGAAAGAAATTAATTGGCCAATTAAAAATATATAGAAAAAATTAGCCGGGCATGGTGGTGCATGCCTGTAGTCCCAGCTACTTGGGAGGCTGAGGCAGAAGGATTGCTTGAGCCCAGGAGTTTGAGGTTGCTGTGAGCTAGGCTGATGCCACAGCACTCTAGCCTGGGCAACAGAGTGAGGCTCTGTCTCAAAAAAAAGAAAGAATAAATATGGATGTTGACTTTGTAGTACTTTGTTATAGCAAAAATAGAAAACTACTACATTATATCTTGGAGATTTTTTCCATATTGGTACCGAGATAGCAGAAGCAATAGTTCCTCATGGTGCTACATGGGGTTTGCAGTCTGACAGATCTGGGCTTAAGTCCAGGCTCCACCACATACTGGTTGTGCAATTTCAGGCAAGTTATGTCACGCCTCTGAGCCTGTCTCCTCATCTGTAAAAGGGGAATAGTAACAGCTCCTACTTCACAGGGTTGCTCTGAGGATCAAATCATGTCATGTACAAAACATTTAGCACTGTGCCTGGCCTTTGGGAAAGCTCAAAAAAGGATAGCTGTTAATATTATTAATGAGATTGTAAGTATTAGAATAAGGAGCTTTCCCTGAGTTCTCCAGTTCTCTTCATCCTTTCTTCTGACTCCTTGTAGCCCTAGGAGGCGGCACCTAGATCAGCCCTTCGTTCTATAGCAAACACCCCTTATGTCCTGTGAGCTTGATTTCCTTTGTGTGCAGGCCTGCGGGATTGCTCTATTAATAGCACCTTCTGGGAGGGCCAGAGGGCTGGATGTGACTGTGCTGTCACTCTTTCCAAAGTTGAGCTTCCCTCCTTCCCACTCTAAGTGCATGTCATGGGCACAGCTGGGCCCTGGCAGGCTCTCACACAGGCATGGACTCAGAGTGGAGGAGACTTTCAGGGTCCCTCCCAATGTCCCCAGCAGCCCGCTTTAGTGTGGGCTTCCCCTTCCTGAGGCAGGTCCCTCTACTGTTGGGTAGACTCCCTCTATCCCTCCCTCCCTTAACCCCATCAACTCCTGTCCTCCAGGGACACATGGAAGAGTCTGCTGCCTTCTAGATGAGTGTGGGGTGGCAAGAGGGGCATAGACTTTGGAGGCAGAGATGCAGGGGCCTGTCCCAACTCTGCCACGCCCTGGCTACGTGGCCCCAGGGTTACCAGAGTGTTTTTTGAACCCTGTTTCCGTAAGCTGTAAGAAAGGAAGGAAAACACCTCCCTTTCAGGATCACTGTGGGCCCCGGGGAAAGCACCCGCACCTAGTGAGTGCCCTGCAGCTGCAGCCGCTGCTTCCCTGCCCTTGCCCATGGTCACTCCCTACCCTGGCTCCCTTAGCTGCTCCTTGGGGAGGAGGTTGGAGCTGCCTCTCTGTGGCTTCAGAAATGCAGGATGCAGCCCTGGCCCTGCTATCCGGCTGCCCAAGGCCTGGAATCTCTTCTGCTACAGGACAGCCTCCGCCCTCAGTCCTTTCCTGCCCAGCCCCAGGCCTCCGCCACAAGCCTTCTCCGCCTACTTCTCTGGCCCAAACCCCCCAGACACGAGTGCCCTTGCTGGGCGCAGAGACTCCACCTTATTTTTAGCTCTGGCTCTGGCCCATCACGCTGCACCCCTCTCCGCCTGAACTTGTCCAGATCTGCAAGTTGTTTTCCCAAATCCTCAGAGCCACAGGAATGCGCTCAGAGCTCTCCATTTCTCCATTTCTCCCCAAGTCACCCTGCTGCCTCTGTGATTCGAGTGACCAGCCTATGCACAACTGTTTCTGCCACAAACACTCCAAAGCATCTCCCAACCCCTTCCCCATCTCCTGTACCCCACCCCACCCCTCCCTCCAGCAGAGAGGAACTGTCTTGGGAAAACCAAGCTGGAGGGGACAAGGGAAGAGGGAGGAGGGGACAAGGGAAGAGGGAGGAGGGGACAAGGGAAGAGGGAGGAGGGGACGCTATCTGGGCCTAGGTGGGGGAAGCTGGGGGAGGCATGTGCATGCTGCTCCCCATCACCCCCCACGTGCTGCCTTTCACAGCATGGCACGGGGTTGGCCGAGGCAGGGTCAGCCTAGTTTCTGAGACAAAAGTGGTTATTCCAGAGATTACTGAAGTTCCCCTCCCAGTTTAAACCTCAGATGAACAAGCAAACAAGCAACCCCTTTTGGGACAAAGAGTCCTAAACCAAAATGGACACAGAAAACCAGGTTTTTAAATTGAGACCGATCCCACATAATTGGTGTCCTTATGAAAACAAAGCCATGTGAACACCGATGAACGTGGCTGTCTCGAGGCCAGCTGGGTTCCACGGGTCAACGGCATAAATGCCACTGTCAGGAGAGCTCATTCCAGGGATTTCTCCACTTCTATTCCCCGACTGGAAGTTCCCTGAGGGCGTAGGGACATTTCATTCTAACTGGTTTCCCGGTAAAACCCAAACTCCTTAGGGCCCACAAGGCCGGCAGCCCAGCAGCCCAGGGCCTCTGCCACATGGCACATCTGCGCCCCCCGCCCCCCAGCACACACACCTGGGCTCTTGGGTGCTCCCTGAAAAGGACAGGCTCCCTCCCTGCGTGGCCTGGGCCCGTGGCTCCCTCAGCCTGGGTCCCTGCCCCAGGAGCCACATGGCAGGCCCCTCCCTCTGTGCTCGGTGCCCTCATCAGAGAGGCTGACAGCCCAGCCACCTGCCTCCTTATCCCTCCCTTCTGTGATCTCGTCCCCTTTCACCACCTGGCACAGGGTACATTTGAATATTTTTTGGTCTTTTGTCTGTCTCCTTCCACTTGAATATACACTCCATGGGCAGGGGCTCTTCCTTTTGTCTGCTGCGGGATCTGCAGGGCCTGGAACGGCGGACCGCACTGCAGTGCCTGTTACCAGCTACTTGTGGATGGAGGGGCGAGGGGTGTGAGCGTGAGTGCCCGTTGGTGCGGGTGGGCGGGTGACTAGCAGCAGGAGCCTCCCAGCCGAGACAGCTGGGCCTGGGTAACAGCATTGCCAGGGGAGCACGGGCCACTCGGTGTCCCTCTGGGGGCTGAGGGCTGCCCTCGTGGTTTCCTGGAGGGTGGCGTGTGGGACTCCCCAGCCCAGGGTCCCAGGGTCGTCGGGCAGCAGCTCCTTCCCTTCCCTTCCTGCCCAGTGAGTCAGTCGGGCTGGGGAAATGGCCAGGGAGTACAGGGGGTCAAGGGTCAGCACAACAAGCGCTCACTCACCCACCCTTCCGCTCCGCTGTCAGAGCAGCCTTCGCTGTTTCTCCTGTCTCTGTCTTGCTCCAAAATTCCTGCGCTGAGGTCCTAACCCCTGGTGTCTCAATGAACTCGGTTGGATACAGGGCAGCTGCAGATGTAGTTAGTTAAGCTAAAATAAGGCTATACTGGAGTAGGTGGCCCCTGACTGGTGTCCCTTACGACAGTGATGCCATGCGAATATGGATGCAAATTGAAGGTGCAGGGTGCCTGGGATGGCGACATCCACAGAGACGGAAAGTAGAACAGAGGTTACCAGGGCTGGGGCAGGGGGGTAACGGGGAGTCAGGGTTTTTTTTTTTTTTTTTTGAGACAGAGTCTTGCTTTATTGCCCAGGCTAGAGTGAGTGCCGTGGCATCAGCCTAGCTCACGGCAACCTCAAACTTCTGGGCTCAAGTGATCCTCCTGCCTCAGCCTCCCAAGTAGCTGGGACTAAAGGCATGCACCACCATGCCTGGCTAATTTTTTCTGTATATATTAGTTGGCCAATTAATTTCTTTCTATTTATAGTAGAGATGGGGTCTCGCTCTTGCTCAGGCTGGTTTCGAACTCCTGAGGTCAAATGATCTGCCCACCTCGGCCTCCCAGAGAGCTAGGATTGCAGGCGTGAGCCACCGCGCCCGGCCGGGAGTCAGGGTTTAATGGACACAGAGATTCAGCTGGGATGATGAAGAAGTTCCAGAGATAATGGTAAGAAACACCCTGGAGGTCTGTAACGCCACTGAGCTCCTCATGTCCCTCTGCAGGAGCCAAGCCTGGTGCCCCGTAACCTCCAGAGCTGTGGGACAACACCTTCCTGCCGTGCAGGCCCAGCCTGTGGCCTGCTGTTTCTGAGGCCCCAGGAAACCGTGGCAGCACCTTGCTGAGCCTGGCAGCGCTTCCTGCTAGGCCTCTGGTTGGGGAGAGCAGGGAGAGTGAGGAGGAGCTGGCTTGTGGGGGCTCTTTCTGCTCTGGGCTTCCCTCCTCCCTTGCTCCCGCCCCCTTCCCTCTGCCCTCCCATCTCATCGCGCCCCTGGTGACCCGTCCAACGCCACACCGCCTGTCCAGGGAGCCAGAGACCTGCTGTGCTCATTCAGCCCCGTGTCCTCAGTCCTCGGCACTTTGGGGCACTTGATCCGTATTTGTGGCCCCAGCTGCCTTCCTCTGTGGCCACAGCTCCTGCCAGGCACCCTCTCCTGTGGCGCCAACTCACTTTGGTTCTGGGAATATCACCAGCAGGCCTAGGTGGTCGAGGCTTCCAGCTTCCCCATCTCCTGGGTTCACTCAGCCCTGTCAGTCATCCAGAGTTAAACTCTCTTTTGAAAGGTGTTCCCTCTATTTCTCTCTGGAATCCTGCTCGATGCAGTGGGGTGTGGCTTGGTCGCGTCTACTGGGGAAACAATCCCGGCGACAGTGTAGACTGGAGTGGGGAGGGTCGGGGCAGCGATGGTGTTAGATCACTGTTCTGGTAGAAGCTGAGGGATGCCAGGGCACATCGAGGCCGCGTTGAGGCTGAGGCAACTGGGATGGAGAGAGGTCGGAGCAGGTAGCAGTTCTGAATCAGAGCTGTCGAGCTCTGGTGACTTGGTGGGCAGATACGGGGGTGGGCGGGGGAGAAGATGAACCCCACAGTGCCCCGCTAAGAGGACAGTCAGCACTGGTCCATAACTGCTTGGTAACAAGCCATAGCATCGCTACTTCCAGTTCCAACTCCAGACTATGATGTTTTACTTAGCATCCGTGTCCCCTTTCTCTCATATCAAGAACTGCAACCTCAAGGATGCTGGGGTGGTAGAATTAGAGCACACGTCCCCATCCGCTGCGTCCGAGTATGGCGGTTCCAGGATGGCACTGCCGCCTTATCCACCACTACCTTCAATGGTATGGCCGCTGGGCACATTCAACATTCTCCCATGTCTTTGTCCCCTGGGATGGATCCATCTTACTGCTGAGAAGAAACAAGAACAAAAGAGATAACCCCCACTGGAGGTGTACCGTCAAATTTTGTGCTTTAAAATCACTGGGAGTAGCTCTTCTCTGGGCCATCATGCCACCGACTGGATACATGGGTTCGTTTGTTTCACTTTATTTTCAATTTCCAGAGCTTGCTATTTAAAAAAGAAATCTACTTTATAATTATATAAGATGTTTAATGTTTCCAAAGTCACATCTACCAAATAAAGCATCGATACATTTGTTGAGATATTAGCTTCTATCTTGGTGTCTGCCCCTACCTTAGTCCCTCCATCCCCTTATAGGTAGCCAGTAAATTTATTTCACGGTTTATCATTTTATTATCTGTTTTACTCAATATAAAGTGTCCACATCCTTTTTATCCCCCTTTTCGTAGATAAATGGAACATTCTGTGTATGATCTTCTCTGTCTTGCGTTTCCTACCTAGTTTGTAAAGATAGCCCTCATTTCTTTATTCAGTTGCATAGTATTCTATTGCTTAATTTATTCAATCAGTCCCCCACCAATGAATATTTGGCTTATTTCCTTTCCTTTGCTGTTACAAGCAAATCGTTCTGCCTTGTGCATATGTATTTCTATTTTTGTTGTACATAGTATCTGTGAGATAAATTCCTAGATAAATTTTGGGTAAAAGGTTAAATACATATATAATTTTGCTAAACATTGCCAAATTCCTGTGCTTTTTTTGTATTTCTTTCAGCAATGTATGGGAGGGCCCATTTCCCTGTAGCTGAAAGAGTTGTCAAAATTCTGGATTTTTGACAATCTAAAAGTTATTTTAGTGTAGTTTTAATTTGCATTTCTCCTATTACAAGCAAAGTTGAGCATTATTTTCATAAAATTGAGAGCAATTGTGTTTCTTTTTCTGTAAATTGTTCATTTTCCCAGCCCATTTTTCTATAGGGTTGTTTGTTCTTTTCTCTATTTGTATAAGTCCTTTAGTGTTGGGGACAGTGACCCATTCTCTGTGATATTGGTTGAGAGGAGGAAAGAAAAAACAAAGCCCTCTTCAGATTTTCATTATTGTTATTATATTTCATGCTCCTGGAGGGCAGGGACCGCAGGGGGTTTTGGTTTTGTGTGTGCGTGCCCCAGAGACCGCCAACGCGTCTCAGATGAAGCAGCTGCTCAGTAAACCTGTAAGAGTAGCACCTCAGCTTGAACCAAGCTGAATGCTTTCCACGCACACCCTCCCACACTACAGGGGAGGAGAATGGAGCCACAGAAAGACGCAGGATGGAGCCACTGGCCAGGAGCAGACTCAGGGAGCCCGTCCCCAGCCTCAACCAGTGCCTCCCTCTGTGAGGCTGAAAGGCGAGAGGAGAGCTTTGTCACTCACCTGCTGGGCGAGCGGCTTCAGGCAAATCACTTGGCCCTCTGGGCAGTTTCCTCCTGGTTGACACTGGGCCAGTCCTCACCTGGTAAGTGTCGGGGTTCTATGTACAGGTAATATAAAGAGTACAACGAGAGCACTGGCTGCATCGCAGAGGCAATGCCTCGGGGGCTGCCTTGCAGGTCCTGCTTGGGGGGTGTGGGGGGAACGAGCCGCGGTGCTTTAGGGCTCGCTAGGCGCCCTCGTGCATGTGGTTTACTTTGAGTTTCGAAGGCCCGGAGATCTTTCAGACGATGCTATTTCTCCCGGTGACAAGGAGGAAGCTGAGGCCTCGAGAAGCCGAGTGACTTGTTCAAAGCCATCTAGCTCATCAGACACGGGGACAGATCTCGCACCCATGTTTTATGACTTCCCTCACAGGCTCCGCGCCCCCTTTCGGGAGAGCAAGCACCCCCAGGGACCTGCTCACAGAGCGGGCTCCCCAAAGGATGAGCGCGTAGGCTCTGAGCAAGCCAGGATGTCCCAGGGCTGACCTGGCCGCTCTGGGATGGCCTTGCTGCCGCCTGGCTGGTGGGGGCGCTGGAGGCCCGGTTACCCCGCACTTTATTTGGGGGTGGTTTGCCCAGCCTTCCTGGAGGAGGCGGGGATGCTCCAGCCAGGTCTGGTGGGGGCCCTCCGGGCTGCGAGGGAGGCAGGCAGGCACGCCCACGTGGGCTCTTCCGGGCATTGTGCACGGCGGTGTGTCCCGGTCACGAGCACAGAGACCAGGATGCCCGTGCGGTGATCACGGCAACATCCTGTACTTCCCCGCCTGCCAAGGAGGCCCTTACAGGAGGCCTCCCAGACAGCCTTTCCTCCCGCTCCTCCCGGACTGCATCCTCTTCGGGAGGAGACGGCCGTGTCCGCGGTGTGACTCGCGGGGTCGGGAAGGCCTCTGGCCACAGAGCTCTCCCCGTGACCAACATTTTCTAACTTAGGCACAGCAGTGAGAGCTTTACACACCTATCTTCTCGATAATTTTGTGACACGGTGCTATTGCTGCCACCCCCTCCCCATTAGAATGAAGAAAGCTGAAGGGTAGAGGGCTCCAGCGACCCACCCAAGGACATAGCAGCAGTGAGCCGCAGAGGCGAGTCTCAACCCTCACGCCTCTGAGGCTGGAGTCTGTTCTTAACCACTCGGCCGCACGGCACGCAAGGGAGCCTGGCGCTCTGTGCTTTGGTGGTGGGTAGGGATGGAACAGAGTCTTCCGTTCGACAGTCTTTTTTTTTTTTTTAATAATAACTTTCTCAGGCTGGGCGTGGTGGCTCACGCCTGTAATCCCAGCACTCTGGGAGGCCGAGGCAGGAGGATCGCTCAAGGTCAGGAGTTCGAAACCAGCTTGAGCAAGAGCGAGACTCCGTCTCTACTAAAAATGTAAAGAAATTAATTGGACAGCTAAAAATATATGGAAAAAATTAGCCGGGCATGGTGGCGCATGCCTGTAGTTCCAGCTACCCAGGAGGCTGAGGCAGGAGGATCACTTGAGACCAGGAGTTTGAGGTTGCTGTGAGCTAGGCTGATGCCAGGGCACTCTAGCCTGGGCAATAGAGTGAGACTCTGTCTCAAAAACAAAAACAAAAACAAAAAACTTTCTTATTTTAGAAAAAATTCAGATTTATAGTATTATAGGACAGAGACGACCCAGAGAATTCTTGCAATACCCCATGCCAGTTTCCCCGACTACTGACGTCTTACGTGAGCGTGGTACGTATATGACTATTAATGAACCAACATTATTAACTAAGTTCCATACCTTATTCAGATTTCTTTCTTTGTTTCTTTTTTTGCCTAATGTCCCCTTTCTGTTCTAGGACCCCCTCCAGGACACTGCGATACATTTCGTCTTCATGTCTCCGTAGTAGGCTCCTCTTGGTTGTGTTTCTCAGACTTTCCTTGTTTTTGGTGACTTTGACAATTTTGAGGAGTCCTGGTTAGGAATTCTGTAGAATCTCCTTCAGTTGGGAGGTGTCTGGTGTTTTCCTCCTGATTAGACCAGGGTAATGTGTGTTGGGGAGGGAGCCACAGGGGCGAAGTGCCCTCCTCGTCACATGTGAGGGCACATGCCGTCCCGTGACTGTGCTGACAGTGCCTTCACCCGCCCGCCGAGGGTTCTCCACTGTAAAGTTACTCTTTTCTTCCCCCTTTCCATGTTGTACTCAAGAATTACTCTTTGAGCACAAAGGGAAGGAACTGGCTTCTCTCCTGGAAGGAAGGAGAGGGAGAAAGGGCAGAGCAGCATGTGGCAGGTGTCCTGGGACAGAAAAAGAACTTGCATCTGACTAGGGAGAGAAGCTGGTGGCCTGTGCGGCCCCCGAGTCCCAGCAGGTGTGTGTGTGTGGGAGGCGTCTAGGTTTGCCTGGAGAGCCCCCGAGGGAGGAGCGTCACCTCTCGGCTCAGTTCTCATTTTCAAGGACTTCATCTCCCACTAAAGCGATGCTGTCATCAGACACAGAAGCACCCCAGCAGAACGGAAGAAGATGCATGCTGCTCAGCTTTAAACTCCCATCTCGATACTGCACGACTTTGCCTAAGAGTTCAGGAGAAATGAATGTTTGTGAAGCATCCTGACATAATTTTGTGAATTAGCACCATTAGATTGCATTACACTATGGGGTTCAAGTGTTGACTTTGCAACGTGGCTATTTCAAGTCCTGCAACCCTGTTTGGACATTTTAAAATAAAATGTATGAGCGGGTAGTCTTAAAGGATGGAAGTGGCCTGAGCCCCCTGCATCCCCTTGGAGGGACCCTGCCTCTCCAAGCACCAAGAGGCTGGTGAGCGGGGAACACGGGGGGCCTAGAAACTGGACCAGAGCTGAGCCCAACCCCTGGCCCAGCTCTGCGCTTGCATTATGTCTGTCTGTTCCAGAGTGTGAACTAACCAAACATGTGAGACTGTGAGAATTTGGATGGTTGATCTGAGAGGAGAGGCTCTGGCCAGGGCCAGACTTTGGTCCTAATGTTGGGAGGAACTTGGGACAATCAAGGGACACTTTGGTTTGAAGTGTCACCTGTGATGTTCAGTGTAGCTCCTATCTCTTGTCACTGAGCCTGACACATAATTAGAAATAAATATCTGGGCCAGGCACAGTGGCTCACACCTGTAATCCCAGCACTCCGGGAGGCCGAGGCAGGAGGGTCACTTGAGCCCAGGAGTTTGAGGTTGCAGTGAGCTACACTGATGCCACTGCACTCTAGCCCTGGCACCAGAGCGAGACCCTGTCTCAAAAAACCAAAACAGAACAAACAATCAAAAAAGAAATAAGTATCTGTGAGTATTTGGGGGTCTAGGCGTTACCTGTTAAAATGAAAATACCCCTGGGATAGGAAACAACTTTGGTTATTGGCGACTAACACAGTAGCAGAGCTCAACCAATTGGCTTCTTGGAAAGAGCCCAGTCCCGTGAGCACGGGCCCAGGACAGAAGTCTGGGGAGAGCCGTGTGGGGGTGGATACTGAGAGGGGCAGGGCAGGGGGTGGACACTGAGAGGGAGGGTGCAGGGACCTGCTCGTGAGCTGTCACGGAAGGCTGTTTTGGTGACATCCTATTTATAGCCGGGGACCTCAGATGAGTCACCTGTCATGATTCAGTTTCCCCGCTTCTCTGTGACATGGAGAGATGATGTGACTGTCTGTCGTTCAGGAAGGGACCCTTCCCCTCATCTCTGTGCTTCTCCACTGCCACCAGCTCTGTCACCAGCCCCCACACACCACCCACATGCTGTAGCCCTGGAAACTCTGGGCTGAAGGCCTGACATGGATCACACCTAATGTAATTTTCACAGCTGGGTGGCAGGTGCTATTATTGCCCCCACTTCTCAGATGGACAAACTGAGCCTTACAGAGGTTAAATGCCACACCTGATGTCACACGCCCGGGTGGGGAGATGCAGGGCTCTCTGGCCCATGCTTGGTTGGCCAGGGCTTTCTCTGCTAGATCCATCTGGGGCAGAGGTTGGCAACTTTTTCTGCAAAAGGTTAATGTTTTTAGGCTTTGTGGGTCACCTATGGTCTCCTTTCCTTCTCATCCTCCTCTATCTCCTCCTTCTCCTTTACTTCTGCTTCTTCCTCTTGTTCTTTAACCCTTAAAAAATGTAAAAACCATTCTTAGCTAGTGCTGTTCAGAGCAGGCTGCTGGCTGGAGTGGCCTCAGGCCGGGGTTTACTGACTCCTGGTAACGGATGAACAAAACAAAAAAGTGCAAATGGCTGCAGGCTGGCGTACCTCCCAGGATCTGAAACTCGATGAATCCCGGGCCCAGGAGGGTGGCAGTGTGTTCTGGGTGTCTGCTGGTTGTAGCGAGGACCTTGTGGTGCGTGGGCACCCCCGGCCTCTCTCTGGGCACTGTCCCCAGGCACTGTCCCCACCGCCCTCACAGCCGCCCTCTGCACCCACCTCTGGGGTGCTCTCTGGGGACTCAGCTTCTCCACCCCTCGTCATGCTGGCCTCACTTTCCCTGGCTGAGCAGAGAGGGAGCCGAGAGGACCCGCCTTCAGCTCCTGGGGCCAGGCAAGAGGTGGCCTGAGTGGGGGTGGGATGCGCAGGCGGATGGCAGAGGCGATGGGAGCTCTGGCCAGAGGGAGGACTTCCGCCGCCCGGCCGGAGGCTGGGAAACCTT
This sequence comes from Mirza zaza, assembly GCA_008750895.1. Taxonomy (NCBI): domain Eukaryota; kingdom Metazoa; phylum Chordata; class Mammalia; order Primates; family Cheirogaleidae; genus Mirza; species Mirza zaza. The sequence continues at coordinate 34,287 of VSMD01022996.1, read as the reverse complement.
TTGCTCCAAAGGTGCCTGAGAGTTCAGGAGGTTTGGGAGAGGAAGCTCTCGGTAAACACTGGGATTCTGCCTGTGCGCGTCACATACGGCCCGGCCGCACCCGTGCACCCCTGGAGAGGCAGCGTGGAAGGCACAGGGTCCCGGGGGCCAGGCAATGTAAAAACGAGTTTAACCAGGCCTGAACCTGGGATCGAGTCCGGACATCACCCCTGACCAGCCACGGGACCTGGGTCCAGGTGTGTAACCTCTGGGACGCTTACTCTCCTCGGCTATAAAACGGGAATGGCAGTATCTACCTCAGCAGGCTGTCGCAAAGCTTACAAAGTGGCACTAGTTCCCAATGCTGTCCACAAGCCAGGTGCTGTTCTTAGGGCTTTCTATGTACAGTTGATCCTTACTACTCACGGATTCCGTATGTACAAATTTGCCTACTCAATCGAACTTACCTGCAATGCCAAGATCAGCGCAGTGCTTTCGCGATCATCCACGAGCACGTGCGGAGCAGAGAACAATTTGAGCTTTGGGACGTGCGCATTTCCATCCCAGGTCGAGCAAGGTGACGCTCTGCCTTCTTCTTTCAGCTCATACTGTGAGCACGTGTCCTCCTCAAGGTCTATTTGGTACTACGTGTCTTGCATTTTTGTGCTTTTTCTTGGTGATTTTGCTGTTTAAAATGGCCCCAAGCGTAGTACTGAAGTGCTGTCTAGAATTCCTAAGCCTAAGAGAGCTGTGGTGTGCCTTATGGAGAAAATATGCGTGAGATAAGCTTTGTGCAAGCGAGCATGAGTTACGGTGCTATTGGCTGTGGGTTCTACGTGACTGAATCAACAGTGTATATTAAATAAGGTGTCTTTAAACAGAAGCACACATGAAACAAGGTTACATAATGATTAGTTGATGATTAGTTGTGACCAGAAGCTTGCAGGAACCTAACTTAGTGTTTCCCCTAGGAGCAACTGTTCAGTATTCACTAATTCAGTGTTTGCAGCCACTCGATAGAACACAAACACTGTAAATAACGAGAATCAACTGTATTAGGCCATTTTATCATCACGTCCACCATACTAGGCAGGTGCTCTGCTCTCCCTGTCTGTATTTCACTGACGACGACACTGAGACACAGAGAGGCTGCCTCATTGCCTAGGCTGTAAACTCCAGCGGCAAAGTTGGGACCAAAGCCAGGCAGTGGGGCCTCCAAGGGCTTCCTTGGCGCCACACTGCTGTCAATTAGATAGATCATGTGCAGAAAGCCTCAGGGCAGCCCTTGGCCCATCGTGAGCACTCACATAGGCTCTGCCGCGCAGGGTCCCTGTGGCCACGGGATTGGGTGGTCTCTGAAGTCCTTTGCTCTTGGATATTCCAAGGCCCTGTGATTTCTGCTGCTCTTCCAAGCCTGCTCAGCATGCCGGAGTGGGCTGGGTCTGCGGGCTGGGAGGGTGTGAAACTGGATGGATGGATGAGTGGTGGGTATGGGACAGAGGCTGCTGGGGCAAAGGATGCCAAGGGCTCAGGTAGTGTCGAGGAGAAGCTCGGGGAGGAACATGGCTCTCTTGGTTGTGCCAACGTGCTTGGAGCTGTGTCCTCACCAGCTGGGTGGCTGGGAAGGGAAGGACTGGCTTGTTCTTTTCGTAGGTGTGCGGCTGAAGCTCAGAGAGCTTTCTCAAGATGAAAGGGCACTTTGGGACCGACCAAGAACAGATCTCATAAGGGATGGCATTAAAAATACTTAACAACTGTGTGGCACAGTCACAACCCCACCACTGCAGACGCTGCTGCAAGCCGGGAGGCCGCCAGGCGTGGGGTGTGGCTGAGCCAGGCCTGGCCCCGCTCCTTGCCTCCTTGTCCCACAGGCTGACGTGCGTGCAGGGATGGGCGACTTCCCCACCCAACGAGCACAAGGGGATTGTCTGTGCTCTGTCAAGTCACATCTGTCTTTTGCTGCTGTCTTTCCTGAGAGCACCTGGGGGACGTATAAGTGGTAGGGTCACCTCTCCTGCATGTCATGGTCATCCTCTGTCACGTGGCCTGCCAGTGAGGGGCGAGAGCGACAGATCTCGGGAGAGGGTTTGAGTCCGTCAGCCTGTGACCCTGCACCCGTCCCCCCACCTTGCGAAGGCCCGGTTTCCTCACTGGTAAAATCTGATTAGACTCCATACCTCATGGGTTTTTGTGAAGACCAAGTACAAGCACGCGGGCGAACATGCTTCATATGCGAAAACTCTGTGCGTAAACCGGAGGGGGCTACGCTGGGCCTGTCCTGAGGGGCTCACACAGGGACCAGGACTTGACACTCAGGTCAGACGGATTACGTTGGGGGCTCCTGGGGCAGAGCGGCCAGCTGTCTCTGCAAATTCTCGTTCCTTCTGCAGTCATTGAATTTCAGTTGGGGACACGACTGCCCAGAATAAAGTCCCTATTTCCCAGGCTTCTTGATAGTCAGGGGGGCCACAAGCCACGTTCCGGTCAACGATGCAAGCAGGAGCGGACGGGCCATTCTGGGCAAGCCCTTGAGGGGCAGGGGCCTGCTCCCTCCTGCCCCTGGGCCCTCCTCCCTCTTTCTGGCCGTCCAGAGTGCAGACGTGGTGACGGGCTGTCTGGGCGCCTGCGATGCGCCAGCCCCCGGCAGTGGCAGGGCAGAACGAGTGGGGCCGAGGCTCTGCCACATGGAGCTGCTGCAGCAGCCCTGGCTGCCCGTCCCGAGAACCCCATGAGGAAGAACTGTGTCCTCTCTCATTTCATCAAGGTTACGGGGGCCTGTTGCGGCAGTCGCGTCTGTAGCCTAAGCACTCGAGGGTGGACCCGAAGTGACCTTAACCGTGGGAGACCACTTCTCAGCGGGCCAGCTGCTGAAGCGCTGCCTCGGTTCCTGGACGAGAGCTGTGGGTGGGATGCGGGGAAGGCAGCTGGGTACGAGAGTACCCTTGAGAAGGCCAGTGAGTCACCAGGCCTCTCGGGGTCAGGCACAGAGGCTTCTCGGGAGAGGCAGGACTTCAGGAACATCCGTGGCCTCCGTGATCCTTCTTCCACCTGCCCAGTCCCCACGTCTCCGTCTTGTCCTTGCTCCCTTCCTCTCTCACGACCATCGGCCAGGACCTGTACCCACGGGGCATACAGCACCCAAGGACGAGACCCGTTCCTGCCTCAAGGCACGCCGCAGCATGCCTGCACCACTCAGGTCCCTGACCCTTGTCCCTCTCTCCCGAATTGACCGCCAGAGCTGCTTTGAAATATAACCAGGACGCCCCTTTCCACCCCTTCTGTCCTGCCCCAAGCCACCGTCATCTCTTGCCTAAACTTTCGCTTTGGCCCCTACCTGGTCTCTGAGTCCCACCCTCTCGGCCCCCAGCCAGCCCATGGTCTGCTCCCAACAGAGCCCCTGACTGAGCCCCTTAAAATAGAAACCGACCGTGGCATTTCTCTGCGCAAAGCTGTCCGGTGGCTCCCCGTCTCTCCAGAGCAAATCCCAAATTCCTTTCACTGGCCCACACGCCCCTGCAGCTCACTTGGGGGTGTCTTGAGCGCAGCACCTGCCTCCTGCCTCGGCGTCTGTGCCCCGCCCGCTTTGACTGCCGGGCTCTGTGGCTGCGTGGCTTGTCCCTCACGTCAGGTCCCTTCTCGGGGGTGGCCTTCTCGGAGAGGCCCTGCCCGGCTACCCCTGCAGACACCCGCTCCTTGACTGACTTTCTTCCCTAGCGCTTGTCCCCGCCTGACCTCCATCTGCTCTCTGCTTATTGACCTTCTCCTCCACCGAGTGTGAGCTCTTCGGGGCGATGGCCTGGTGGCCCCGCGGCCCGGCCCTCCGTTCCTGCAGCAACACCCGCGCACGTGAGGCCGGCTCAGGGCGCAGTGGGAGGGCGCCGCTTGGGCGGGGCTGGGTGGACTGCTGGCGGAGCCGAAAGCTCAGCTGCCTGAGGGTCAGAGGGGGGACGCTGGGCCTGAGACTTGGAGGTGACAGGAGGGCGTGCGTGGCCTGGGTCTGCTCAGAGGGCGCCCAGGCCAGCCGGGCCATCGCCCTGCCCCAGTTCTGGAGAGTTCGGACGGATGGCCAGGGAGCAGGCCAGTAGGAGCCGGAGCCATGGGTGGTTCCACTAATCATGAAACTTTGTTTTGCCCAGGGAGGTCAGGGGTCAGAGGGTTAGAGGGAGAGACAGAGTTAGAGGACATTCTGGTGGCAGAGTTGGGGGAGGGGAGGGAAGGGGTGGGAGTGTGTGTTCCGGCCCAGCCTAGTCCAGACTTTGTGGCTGCTGCAGTCCCAGAGTCTGCTGGGGCCTCCGCTGTTGGCTGCCAGGCCCGCCTGTTTGTTTACTTGGCCCGTGTTTCCGGGGGGCCTGGGCTTTGCTTGCTGAATAGCTCTTGCAGAACCCCAGAGTGGGAGCTGAAAATACTGGTTCCCAGGTGCGGGAACCAAAACACAGGCTGTGTTGAGGTGGGAGCGCGAGACAGCCAGTCCCGGGCTTCCCTATCAGGGGCCCAGGAACTCGCCCAGCTCTTCCCTTGTTCCCAGCTCCTGGGGGTGGGGGGAGCACGTGGCCAGCCCATGCTTTCCAAGGAAACTTTTCCTGGCTCTTCACAGCATTCCTTCAATCACTTAGTTGGCAAATATTTGTTAAGTATGACATGCCACCGACGAGCTAGGAATACAGACGAACTTAGTGTGGCAAACTGGTATTCAACGTTCACAGCCTCCCTGTTCGGCACCCTTCCCTCCTTCCACTCTTAAAACCTTCCCCCACATTAGAGAGAGGTTAGTTAACAAATACAAAGTCACAGCCGGATGGGAGGGATGAGTTCTAGTGTTCTGCACTGCTGTAGGGTGAACACGGTTAACAATAATTTGGTGTATATTTTCAAAAAGCTAGAAGGTAGGACTTTGAATATTCACAGTACAAAGAAATGATGGGTGTTCGAGGTGATGGATATGCTAATTACCCTGATTTGATCATTATATATTGTGTATGTATCAAAATATCACTTTGAACTCCATAAATATAGACAATTATTAAGTGTCAACTAAAAATAAAGTTATAAAAAACCTCTCCAAAGCATTTTCTCATGTCAATCCAACCCCACAGACCAAGTGCTATATGCCTGGGAGCAGTGCTGTGCTGCTGGTAAATGTTTAACAAGTGGTTCTCTCTGGGAAAAGAACCCTGATCTGTAATGTTTGCCAATTTCCATGGTGTAAATACCCCTACCTTGGCAAGATATCATGCTACCATCATGATGTCACTGAATGCAAAACTGGGAAGAGTTGCACAGTAGCACACTATTATATGTTATTTCCATCATACAGATACAGGTATGTGTTTGACCTCAAGAGTATAGGTAATAGTAAAATGTAAAATAATTAGGAAGTATATAAGTTTTGAGTACTGGGTTTCCCCGAAAGTAAGACAGGGTCTTATATTTATTTTTCCTCAAGAAGACATCCTAGAGCTTATTTTCAGAGGATGTGTTATTTTAAGTATGATACAACAATCTACATTTATTCAAATATAGTTAAGTTGTCTTCTTCTGGGACATCATCTAACTCTCCAAACCCCAATTTCCATCCTGAATTTCTTGCGACTCTATTTCCTTTAGAACCATTTCTCATGTTAAGCTCTCATGGGGCAGATGGGAAGGGCTGCTCATCTTCTTTACCACTCCGCCATGAAAGGCATGGGTTGTGCAGATACGCTGCGTAGCCACGCCCATCACTAGGTCTTATTTTCACAGTAGGGCTTATATTGCTCAAATGCTTAGAAATCCTGCTAGGGCTTATTTTATGGGTAGGTCTTATTTTCAGGGAAACACGGTACTTACTACCCCTGTTTTAAGTATAACTTATTTAATTGTGAGGATATATACTTTAATATTTAATAATGAAAATATTTAACAAAAGACAATTTCAGACAAAATTCCTGAAAATATAACTATTAGCTCTTGCAAGCCAGGATGAGCTGACTTTAGCTCATCGCTGCTGGGAGTTTATCAGAAAAGCAGACTCTCAGGTCCCACCAGACCGACTGATTCCGAATCTGAATTGTAACTCTTTAACAATATCTTTCAGTAATTCATATACATTATACATCACAGTTTAAGCAGCACGGCCCTAGAAATAATTATTGTTAATGATTTTGCTTATATCCTTTTAGAACTTTCCACAACATGCACATATTTTTTAAATTTTGTTTTTAACAAAAATAAGGTCACACTGTAAATGTTTTGCAAGGTTTTGTTTTGTTTTTAACTTAATGATATGTCTGACATCTTTCCATGTCAGCCTATAGAGAGATCTAGTTATTTTAAATATCTCCATGGTATTTTAGGGCACAGGTAAACTGTGATTTAAAAAAAACTCATGTCTCTGAATGGACACATATTATTTTCTCTTTACTTCGAGAAACCTCATAATTAGAAAACAGTTTCCTTAAATCTTTTTTTTACTTCCTTTATCAAAATCTACTGTTAAGAAACTTCTGAAAACTACTTTATACTAAAGGGTTAAGGACTGACAATAATAGTTTTACGGCCTCTTCCTTCTTCCCCAAATTTAGAAAGCTTAGATTTTATTAATATTTATTAAGATATTTTTGCATAGATTTCTGTGGAAGCTGAGAGGGAATATAAAGAAGTTGGATGTAAGCCCGATCTTAAAATGTGGATAGGCCCCAAAGGGAATGCACTCTGTGGACGAATAATCAAAAAATGAGGCAGAACATACAGAGGCAGGCCAGGTAGATGCAGCTTTAGTGCCATTAGAACACAGGAGAAGGGAGGGGAGAAAACTGGTAACTAAGCAAGAGCTACCAGTGGCGGGGCATGGGCTGCACTAATGAGCAGGGGGGAGGTAGGCTTGATGCTGGCCTCAGACCACACAGGATGCAGGTTAGGGAAATACTCAGCCTGAGGCACACGGCTGGTGGAGGGGAGGGCAGGATCAGAAGAGAGCCCCAGGGGCTGGGGAATCTTTCTACTAGGTGGAGCAGGGACCCTTTTCTTCACAACATCCCCATCTTTTCTCCCTCCAGCCCTAGCCCCTGTCTCCTCCATATCTAGGACCCCCTGTTCTCCCGGATTATAGCAGCTCTGCTTGGTTCCTGCCGAGCCTGCGGGCTGGGCCTGGGAGACTCTGGCTGGTCCCTCTTCCTCTGCCTCGGTGGGAACCTGATTGTGATCAGCGTTGGGAGGCGTTCCAGAGCTGGCTGCAGCCCAGCGCCTACCCGCCTGGCCTCCGTGCTACACGTCACCCCTCACGTCGCCTCTTCCGGCTCCTCACGTGTCTCGGGTCAGCCCGCAAACCCATCCGGGAGCCATGTGGCGCTGGGCAGCCCCGGCCTTGTCTACTTCCCAGGGCGCAGGGTGACCTTCCACCCTTCGGCCTGATTCACGTTCACATCTCACCAGCCCAGGCTTCCAGCCGAATCTGGCAGCCCACGTCAAATTTGGCTGAAATCGCCGCTTCAGTAACGAGGCCGCTCACCTTCTGCAACCAAGGGCTTACGGTTCCTAAATGTTGCTAAGTGGGGGCTGTTTTCTTTGAGGTAGATTTTTTTCCTTTTAAAATTTTATGTATAAAATAATAAATTCAGGCTCTGTGGCACAATGGATAATAGCACATTGGACTACTAAAAGAATAAATGCAAAATATATATTATGAAAGATACTAACAAAGTGAACGTCTGTGATTACACTACTCCATCCAAGAACTGGGACGTTATCAACTCGGTTGTATGTGCCATGTGCCCCTTCCCTGTTCTGTTCGCCTGCCTCTCCTGAACAGATAGCCGTTACCCTGAATTTTGTGTTTATTATTTCCTTGCTTTAAAAAAGTAGCTTCATTGCATATGTATATACCCACCAACTCCACTTCTTTACTTTTGCTTGTTTTTGAACTTTATAAAATGAGGTCAGGCCAGGTGTGCTGGCTCACGCCTATATTCCTAGCACTCTGGGAGGCCGAGGAGGGAGGATCGCTCAAGGTCAGGAGTTCGAAACCAGCCTGAGCAAGAGCGACGCTGTCTCTACTAAAAATAGAAAGAAATTAATTGGCCAACCAAAAATATAGAAAAAATTAGCCAGGCATGGTGGCGCATGCCTGTAGTCCCAGCTACTCCGGAGGCTGAGGCAGAAGGATTGCCTGAGCCCAGGAGTTTGAGGTTGCTGTGAGGTAGGCAGACACTACGGCACTCTAGCCCGAGCGACAGAGTGAGACTCTGTGTCAAAAAAAAATGAGGTCATACTGTATGTAGTATTTTGTTAGTACAAACAATAATGCAATGAACATTCTTGCATATATCTCCTGGCCCACGTGCCAGAGTTTCTCCTAGAGAAGAGTGGAATTGATGGGTTACAGGCCACATATATGTCCAAGTTTACAAGTTATCATGCCAGTGCCTAATTCCACCAGCAGTATATGAGTTCACATTGATAATACTCGGTGACAGCAGACTTTAAAACTTTTGCCAAACTAGTTATTGTAAGATGGTATCTTATTATAGACTTAGTTCATTTTCCTAATTATTAATGAGGTTGTATATCTTGTCATATATACAAATATGTAATTTTTTTTTTTTTTTGAGATAGGGTCTTGCTCTATTTCCCAGGTTAGAGTGCAGCGGCATCATCATAGCTCATTGTAATCTCAAACTCCTGGGCTCAAGTGAACCTCATGGCTCAGCCTCCTGAGTAGCTGAGACTACAGATACATGCTACCTGGCTAATTTTTCTGTTTATTGTAGGCTGAGATCTTGCTATGTTACTCATGCTGGTGTCAAACTCCTGGCCTCAGATGATCCTCCTGCAGAGGCCTCCCAAAGTGCTGGGATTACAGGCATGAGCCACCACACCTGGCCTAATTTCTGAATCCACTGGGAATTGATTTTCAAGTATGATGAGTGGTAGGAATCCAATTTCATTTTCTTCCCCATATGCGTAACTGATTATTCTAGCATCATTTATTGAACAGTCCAACTTTTCCAATTGATCTACTATATCACCTCTTTATCTCTGTCATACATAAAATTTCTGTGTATCTGTGGTTCTGGTTTTTGGCTTTTTTTTTTTTTCTGAGACAGAGTCTCACTCTGTTGCCCTAGCTAGAGTGCTGTGGTGTCAGCCTAGCTCACAGAAACCTCAAACTCCTGGGCTCAAGCAATCCTTTTGCTTCAGCCTCCTGAGTAGCTGAGACTATGGGCATGCGCCACCATGCCTAGCTAATTTTTTCTCTATATGTTTTTAGTTGACCAATTAATTTCTTTCTATTTTTAATAGAGACGGTCTCGCTCTTGCTCAGGCTGGTTACGAACTCCTGATCTAGAGCTATCCTCTCGCCTTGGCCTCCCAGAGTGCTAGAATTACAGGCATGAGCCAACACATCTGGCCTGCTTTTTGGCTTTTTATCCAAGTCAGTTTGTGTATACCTGCACCAATATACTGATATACTGATCAGTTTGTGTATACCTTCACCAATATCATTCAGTCTAAAATGCTTTAGATTTATAATAAGTCTTGATATCTTGTAAGGTAAGTCCTCCCAAATCATTTTTTTTCTTGAGGAGTAAATTGGTTATTTTGGGCCCATTGCATTTATATAGCAGGGTCAGCTTGTTAAAGTCCTCAAAATCTTGTTGGGATTTTGATTGACATTGTATTGAGTCGATTAATCTATCTCAATTTGGGGAATACTGACATTATTATGATACTGAGTGTAAATATCCATGATATAACTCTCAAATTATTTAGGTTTTAGTTAATTCCTTCTAATAATAATTTATTATTTTTTCCTTACATGTCTGAGCATATTTTGTTAGAGCTATTATTATGTACCTTGTAGTTCTGAGTCATGTTAAATGAAGTTCTTTTTTTTTTTTTTTTGAGACAGAGTCTCACTTTATTGCCCAGGCTAGAGTGAGTGCCATGGCGTCAGCCTAGCTCACAGCAACCTCAAACTCCTGGGCTCAAGCAATCTTGCTGCCTCAGCCTCCCAAGTAGCTGGGACTACAGGCATGTGCCACCATGCACGGCTGATTTTTTCTCTATATATTAGTTGGCCAATTAATTTCTTTCTATTTATAGTAGAGATGGGGTCTCGCTCTTGCTCAGGCTGGTCTCGAACTCCTGAGCTCAAACGATCTGCCCACCTTGGCCTCCCAGAGAGCTAGGATTACAGGCGTGAGCCACCGCGCCCGGCCTACATGAATTTCTTTTTTTACAATTATATTTTCTTACTGTTGCTGACATATACAAATGTAGCAGATTTTCAAATGTTCTTATAGTTGACCTTGCCAAAATTTCTATAGCTTTTTAATATTTTGTCTATAGATTCTTTTGGGGCAATCATATTGTATGTGATTAATGAGAGGTTTGTTTATTTATTTCTGACCTTTATGACTTTATTTTTCTTGTCTTATTGCATTGGCCAGGATTTCCAATGTAGTTTGTTAATTTTTATTTTAACTTTAATAGATTTAGGGGAGGCCAGGCGCGGTGGCTCACACCTGTAATCCTTGCACTCTGGGAGGCCGAGCCAGGAGGATGGCTCAAGGTCAGGAGTTTGAAACCAGCCTGAGCAAGAGTGAGACCCATCTCTACTAAAAATAGAAAGAAATTAATTGGCCAACTAAAAATATATAGAAAAAATTAGCCGGGCATGGTGGCACATGCCTGTAGTCCCAGCTACCTGGGAGGCTGAAGCAGAAGGATTGCTTTAGCCCAGGAGTTTGAGGTTGCTGTGAGCTGGGCTGACACCACGGTACTCTAACCAGGGCAACAGAGTGAGATTCTGTCTCAAAAAAAAAAAAATAGGAGGTACAAGTTGAATTCTGTTATTCTGTTACATGTATATATTGTATAATGGGGGTGGCATTTGGTGTACCATCGCCTGAGTAGTGTATACTGTACCTCATAGGTAATTTTGTCCCTCCCCGCCAGCCTCCTCCTTTGTGAGTCTCCAATGTCCATTATACCACTCTGTGTGCCCTTGTGTAGCCATGGTTTAGCTCCCACTCGTAAGTGAGAACACGGGGCATTCATTTTTCTGTTCCTAAGCTACTTCACTTAAAATAATTCCAATGTAATTTGAACAGAATAGGTAAGAGTAGGCATTCTTGTCTTGTTTTTTTATTTTTTAAGGGAACTGATCTTCCATTTCTTACATTTCCTCATTAGAATGATGTGTCCTGTAGGTTTTTGTTAGTTAATCTTAATTAGATTAAAATATTTTCTTTTATTCCCAGTCTGCTAAGATATTTTATGATGAATGAGTAAATTTGTCTAATGCTTTTTCTGCATCTATCGAGACACATATTTTTATCCTTTAATTTGTTAATGTGATATGTGAAAATGACTTTTTTTTTTTGTGAGATAAAGTCTTGCTCCGTTGCCTAGGCTAGAATGCTGAGGCATCTGTCAACCTAGCTCACGGCAGCCTCAGACTCCTGGTGGGCTCAAGCAATTTTCCTGCCTCACCATCTCCAGAAGCTGGGACTGGAGGCGTGTGTCACCATCCCTGGCTAATTTTTTCTATATATTTTTCAGTTGTGTGTCTAATTTCTTTCTGTTTTTAGTAGAGATGGGGTCTCACTCTTGCTTGGGCTGGTCTTGACCTCCTGACCTCAAGGGATCCTCCCTCCTCGGCCTCCCAGAGTGCTAGGATTACTGGCGTCAGCCACTGTGCCCGGCTGATAATGGCAAATTTTTAAATGTAAAACCACCATTACATTTCTGGAATAAATAAAACTTGGTCATAATGCACTCTCCTTTTCATATGCTATTGGATTCAGTTGCTAATATTTTGTTTAGGATTTTTGCACCTATGTTTAAGAGTACATCTTGCCAGGGATTTTTTATTTTTTCCATACTGTTAATGTCTGGTTTGGGAGTCAAAGCTTTACTGGATTCTTAGTGTGAATCAGAGATAATTTTCTTTGTGGCATATTCTGTTGGTGGTTCTCCAATAGTTATTCTGTCCTTCTAACTTTAACAACAGAACTCCAGTTTTTAGCTGTATACAAAGCTGGGGATTGCATTTCCTGGCCTCCCTCACAGGTGGCTGTGACCGTGGGACTGAGTTTTGACTGGTAGCATAGTCAGCACCACAGTCAGTCAGTTCTCTGTAACTTTGGAACCTGAGGATTCTGATTCCGGCTTGGAGAAGTAGGTCCTTGAGGGCATTTCTTTCTTTCTTTTTTTTTTGAGACAGGGTCTCACTCTGTTGCCCAGGCTAGAGTGAGTGCCGTGGCATCAGCCTAGCTCACAGCAACCTCAAACTCCTGGGTTCAAGTGATCCTCCTGCCTCAGCCTCCTGAGTAGCTGGGACTACAGTCATGCACCACCATGCCCGGCTAATTTTTTCTATATATATTAGTTGGCCAATTAATTTCTTTCTATTTATAGTAGAGAAGGGGTCTCGCTCTTGCTCAGGCTGGTTTCAGACTCCTGACCTCGAGCAATCCGCCCGCCTTGGCCTCCCAGAGTGCTAGGATTACAGACAGGAGTGAGCCACTGCACCAGGCCGAGGGCATTTGTTTCTAATAGTGCCTCTTTTCATTAAAACTAAAAATATGATCTGGTATATAGATTTCTTAATTTTTTTTATACATTGAGTAAGTTTGGAGAAATATCTTCATTGCTTCCTTTTAAAAATTTTATTTTTTAAATGTTCAAAATTTTTCTTCTTTCAGTAGAGATTGTTCCTTTTGAATCCATTGCTTTTTTTTTTAGGCTGGTCAAGTGGAGCAGTGGGAGTGGAGAAGGAACAAAGGAATTCTGTAACTGGTTGTGATCAATTAGTTGTGAATCCATTGCTTTTTGATCTATATTTGAAGCTTCTCTAGGTAACATAATGAAAAGAGGGGCAGTTCATGAGGTCACTAAACCAGTCCCTATTTGCATGAAAGAAAGGAAGTCAAAAGATATTTAAAGACTTCCTCAGTTATAAGAAAGCTTGCTCCTAAGCATATGAACCAATGAGACCTTCACATTAAACTGATAATATTCTGAATTCTACATGCATTACAGCAGAATAGACTGAATTTTACATTTTTCATGGTGATTTTTCTTTGACCTATGAATTGGTAGTGTAAATTTTTCCAAGTATATGGAAATTAAAAAATAGTTATATTTTGTTATTTACTTCTAATTAATTGCATTAAGTGGGGAAACACATTGATATTGATTCTTTGAAATCTGTTGAGACTTGCTTTGTGGCTTAGTACTTTGTCAATTTTTATATTATATGTTCCAAACGTGTCATCACTAGCCATTGGGTAGAGATTTGTATGTATGCCCAGTAACCCAAGCTGATTAATTGTATTGTTCAAATTTTTTGTCTTTCTATTTCTTTTGTCTCCTTGATCTAACAATAATAGAGATGTGTTGACATCTCCCACTATAATGGTGTCAATTTTCCCCTGAGTTCTATTAATTTATATGGTTTATATATTTTGAACCTATCTTTATTAAGTTCAATTTATTATATTTATACTAATTACATCTTCTTAGTAAATTAAACTTATCAATATTTAATCTCATTCTCTAGCCATATAATGTTTTTTTCTAAAGTCTATTTTGTCTGATATTAGTAACAGTTACCCCAGTTTGCTTCGAACATTTGCATGTCCTTCTATTTTAGGTATATCTCTTGCAAACATTGTGGAATTATGTGGTACCCAGCCTCCAAGATAGCTCTCCAGTGAGTCTTGTCTCCCAGCATTCACACCCTTGTGTAGGCTGACACTGAACAGGGCTGACCTGTGTAGCCAACAGGATCTGTGGGAATAACGGTTGGATTCCTGAAGCCAGCTGAGAGAAGTGTTGTGTCCCTCATTTTGCTCCCTCTTGCTTCACTTGCTCTGGGGGAGCCAGATGGCATGTCACTCGGATATTCAAGCAGTGCTATGGGGAGGTCCACGCAGCAAGGAACTGGGGCTCCTGCCAACAAACAGCGTCACCTGGAAGTGGGTCCTCCAGCCCCAGTCACGCTAGGCCTTCAGACAACTGGGGCCCCAGCTCACCTCAGAGGGACCCTGAACTTGAACCACTGAGGGAAGCTAATCAAACACAGATTATTTTTCAGTTTCTGCAAAGAAATATGACCTTGCATTTTTCTTGAAACTCACAGCTCTTATTTTTCCACTTTTGATAGAGAAGTGGCTACAAAGAAATGCTTCTATGCTCTAAAAAAACAACAAAGTAAGTGGGATCATGAACGGCAACTGGTTTGGACCTCACTGTTGGAGACGCGCTCGGGTGTGCAAGGGACTAGCAAGCTGGAGGGAAGGTGCCCACGGGAGGGGCAGACCCTCATCTCCACCTGATCGCTTACTCTTGGGAATGGGGCCCCGTGATGTGGAGCCTGGCGGGCTTCCAAGCAAAGCCAGAAATCCACTCTTTAATGTAAAGGATCCTGAGTTTTTAATATTGGCTCAAATTTTAAAAGATAGACAAAAATGAAACACGCACACCCCACACAAGCACGCACATCTGGCTACTTTGAGGAAGAGACAGCCAGAGCATCTTAGTCACTTCCTCAAGGGAGAGGCTCTGACTGGCAGGACTCTGACGCCTAGGTTGCCTTCATTTCTGAGACTCTATCACGAAGCCTATACAGCCGGTAACTCAGATCAAGCACGTAATTGCATCCCACTGCTTGCTTGGTACAAGGGCAGCATCTTACATGTCTGTGGCCTTCTTCTTCCAGCAAGAGGCTCCATCCTTGCGGAATGACCTGAGGGTGGCAGCTTGCCCAAGGCCCACAGCTGAGGACGCATCCCGTTTTCTGTGCACCTTATAGCACACATTTCACTTCTACACAGACACCAAGCGTTTAGGACAACAGAAGAATTTGTCTTGGCCGTAGTGGAGGAAGAAGAATAAGATAAGTGTTTTTTTTCCTAAATCAATGAATAATTTGTCCATAGGAGAGGCCATTTTAAATAGATAACGATCTTCGTGTTTCTGGAGGGCACAGAGATAAGGGAAAAGTTCTCATGGTTCTTTTTTTTTTTTTTTTTTTTTTTTTGAGATAGAGTCTCGCTCTGTTGCCCAGGCTAGAGTGAGTGCCGTGGTGTCAGCCTACCTCACAGCAACCTCAAACGCCTGGGCTCAAGCGATCTTCCTGCCTCAGCCTCCCAAGTAGCTGGGACTACAGGCATGTGTCACCATGCCTGGCTAATTTTTTCTATATATATATTAGTTGGCCAATTAATTTCTTTCTATTTATAGTAGAGACGGGGTCTCACTCTTGCTCAGGCTGGTCTCGAACTCCTGGCCTTGAGCAATCCACCCGCCTCGGCCTCCCAGAGTGCTGGGATTACAGGCGTGAGCCACTGTGCCTGGCCTCTCATGGTTCTTGAATGTGCGGGCAAAAGTCTCCTGTGGAGGAGGTAGCCTGGTCCACAGGAGCACTTTCCGTGTTTCAAGACAGATGCGAGCAACTGGGAACTGACTGAATTAAAAGTAGGGATTGCTTGGTCCAACTCACATCATCCCAAAGCCTTTCCTACCAACGAAGTCTGAGCTAAAAGTGTTCTTAAAAGGCTTTTGCCGTGTGTCAACAACAACAACAAAAAAGACAAACTCTGTAAAACAATTTTAAAGAGATTTACTCTGAGCCAAATTTGAGAACTATGACCCGGAGCCACACCCAAGAAGCCTTGAGCAAGTGCACTAAGCGGGGCTGGGTTACAGTTTGGATTTATACATTTCAATCTCCAGGGGGGGTGGGGTGGGGCTTACAGGTTATAGGTGGGTTTGACGATTCTTTGGCTTGTTGGTTAAAGATATGAAGCTTTGTCTAAAGGCTTGGAATGTTTTAATTTAGGAGTTGTTTATCAGAGATAAGCCATTGACAAGTAGATTTGTTGTGTAAAGTGAGGACCTGCAGGTTTGTCATGCATAGCGTTAGGTCTGTTAATAGATTACAAGGGTGTCCCCAAGAAGGGAGCGGGGCATGATAAGGCATTTCTGACCTCCTTCCTCTTATCAGGCAATTTAGTTTTAGGATATTCCTTTGGCCATGAGGGTGTCCATTCAGTCAGCCGGTGAGGGGTAGGGGTGAGCCTTAAAATTTTATTTCAGTTCACACGTGTTTCAGAGTAAACCAGGACGCTCTTGGCCAGAGTTTGTAGGGCCTCCAGTTCTGCCAAGATGCAGCTTGGGAGAGCCCTAGAGGAAGTGTCCTTCCCTAAAGTCCCTCCCACGGTGAGACCTGAAGCCTCTGCTCTGGGCTGAGACCTAGGAAGCTTCAGCTCGGAGTAGACTCAGTGGTAGCAGAGAGCACTAGGTCAGGAGTCAGAGGACTCCCTGGCGGTGTGGCCTCTGGTGAGTCACTTTACTGAGCATTTCCTTCTTCATCTGCAAATTGGGAACTGTACCGCCTGCTCTTGCTAACTCATGGTGGTGGCGTAAGGCTCTGATGGGGTCATGTCTGGGAGAATGCCCTGAACACTGAAAAGCACGCAGAAAGGAGTAACATTTCATCAGACACCTTCCTGCCTCTACAGTCCTATTGTCCCTGTGCTTCCGCCTATGTTTGTTCCATGTTCCAGCCACATAGACTGTCTATCAGTTTCTTGGTGGGTGGCTCCTTTCTGCCACTGGGCCTTCGTACATGCTATTCCCACGGCCTGAAGGGCTCCCCTATCCTTTATTTGGTTTTATGCCTCCTCTTCACATGGAACTCAGTCCAGCTGCACCTCTTAGGGAGGTCTTCTCTGACCACAGCCCCCAACCCCTCGGTTTAGGTTGGGATCCTCTGCGACAAGCACACTCCCCTAGCACCTTGTGTCTTACTGCCACCACTGTTTACAGTCACAATTGTTTGGATTTATGCCAATCCTCATCAACAGACCTTAAGCTCCATATAGGCAGATAATGATGTGTTTTCACTCACATTTGTCTCCCCAAAGGCCAGCCCTGCCAACAAATAAACGTTAGCAATCGCAGAGTAGGCCCAGGAGTTAGGTGCAGGGATTCTGAATTTAGGGGCTGAGGTAGGGTCCTCAGAATGAGGAAACCCAGTGAGACAAGTCTCCTCTCTGAATTAGCTCAATGCTTGTACCTTTGTTTTCCTCCCTTTAAGACAAGCTGTGCCGCACTTCGTCGTGCCATATGGATGCCTGTATACGCGGTGTGCGCCCAGTTACAGCGACTCATTCTTAGTGGCAGGTGGGGATGCCGCCCACTGTCTGTTGGGAGAGGCCGACAGCCCCGGGTCCAGAGAGGAGAGCGGGGCCCGAGCACAGCGAGTGTGATGTGTTGGTAGATGCTGCTCTGTCTGGAACGCAGCTTGGGAGACTTGAATTATTAATAAAATTCTAGGAAACCCATCAGCTTTTCAGGAACCTTTATCCCATTAAGGGAAAATAAATTCCAAGTGTGCTTTCAAACACTATTAATTTTTTTCTGTTTGAAAACTTTATATGGATGTATAATATAATATTCATAGAGAAGGTACACGGCCCATGAGCATGTGGTCCAGACCATTTCCACAAGCTGAACAGCCCCTCTCATTGCCAGCAAGCAGGCTGAGAAACAGTGGGTCACAGCACCCAGCACTCCCCTCACGCCCCCTCCAGCCACCACCCCCCAGGGGGAACCACGCTCCGAACCTCGAACAGCACAGGTCAGTCCTGCCGGTGCCAGTGTTCTCTGTAAATGGAGTAAAACAGTAAAGAACTTTCTCGAGTCTGGCTTTTTTCACTCGACATTATACTTGCGAAATTCATTCATACTGTTGCATGTGGACAGCAACACATTACCCTCAGTGCTGCGTAATAATCTAATGGTGAACATATTGCAATTTATTTATCCATTCTACTGTTGAGGGACATTTGGGTAATGCCCAGGTTTTGGTTATTACAATTAGAGGCACCACTAAATTTGGTTTTTATCTTAAAGAGGTATTAAAAAGTGAATCAAGCTATTTTTTCTTTCTTTTTTTTTCTTGTTTAAGATTTTTTCCCCAGGGAAGCCAGAATCTAACTGGGTCTAGAAAGAGCCCACCCTTTTTCCTTAGAATTCACAAGTAGCCTCTCCCTCCTTCTCTCACTTGTGACTTTATCTTGTATAACTGAGTTCTGGAAAACTTTCAGGTTTTAATTCTTCCCATCACTCATTGTCTGTACATTAAAAAAGTGAACATTTAACGACATTAAGTACTCTTACAAGCACATCGTGAAAAAATTGTAAATACAAGAAATTTAAATGAGACAGTCTCCTGCCATCTAGAGATGACAGTGCAAATATGTTAGCATATTTCTTTCCAGTGTTTTCTTCTATATGTATTTTACACAGTTGAGATTGCACTGTGTAGGCACATTCACATCTCTTTTCACTTAAGATTATATAACAGCAATTTCCTCATGTCACTAAGAACTGTTCTTCAACACTGTTTTTCATGGCTATGTGCTAATCCATCCCATGTGTGTGACAGAAGTTATTTAATCTCCTAAACTGGCACATTTAAGATGCTTACACTTTTGTTTTGACAGTTAGAAACAATGCTGCAGTGACTGTCTTGGATGTAGGTCTTTGTCCTATTTGAAGGACAATTTCCTTAAGATAAATTCCTAGAAGTGGAATTTACTGGATCGAGAGTGCTCAGCTTTAAAGGAGTCTAGTCCATTACATGTTGCCAAGTGGCTTTACAAAAAGGTGCCGTTTTTATACTTCTTTCAGCTTTCAGAACCGAGCTAGTGAGAGAACAGATTTCATTGCATCTTCACACACTTTGAATATTGTTTAATATGGAGCATCTTCATATTGTTTGGTTTTAAGTATCTAAAATCTTATTATTTTTAGTAAATAATCCATGAGTTATTTAGACATGTGTTTTAAAGTTTCCAAATGTGTGAGGATTTTTAAATCTTTTAAATTGGCTTTTCAATTTAATTGCATTATGATCAGAGAATATGGTGTGGATGTTACCTATTCTTTGAAATGTGCTGAGAATTGTTTTATGTTGAGAAATGTGCACAATCAATTTTTGTAAATGTTAGGGGCAAATAAGCATCCCGATTTGTCAGGGACAGAGGGTTTTGATGAAAGACTTTTAGTACTAAAGTCAGGAAAGTTCTGGGCAAACTGGGATGAGTTGGTTAACTTATGCGTACCTAAAAATAATGTGGATTCTCTAATTGTTGAGTAAAGAATTCCAAATACACTTATTGGATCGAGCTCATTTATCGTTTTCTAAAAAGCAATTTTAGAGTAAAATGTTTATGTGGAGAAAGCTGCAGATCCACACGCAGTCATGAGAAACAATAGAGAGAGCCCCGCAGACCCTTACACAGTTCCCCTCAGTGGTGACGGCTTACAAAACTAGAGTAGAATATCATAACCGGGAAATGCAGATGTCACCAGTTTTACTTGTGCTCATTTGTGTGTTTGTGTGTGTGCACTTTATTGCAGCTGGAGGTTTGTGTATCCACCACCACAGTCAGGACACAGCCGTCCTGCCAAAGACCCCTCCTGTTGCCCATGGATAACCACGACCACATCCCTCTCATAGCCCCTCCCGCTCCCAGTGCTCACCGTGGCAACTACTACTATGTTCCCCATTTCTATGGTTTTGTCATTTCAAGAATGTTATATACCTGGGCTCATATAGTATGTGGCCTTTGGGGACTGCTGGCTTTTTTTCACTCAGCGCAATTCCCTGAAGATTCACCCATGCTGTGTGTCTCAGTAGTTTGTTCTTTTTTATTGCTGAGTGGCATTGCATGGTCTGGATGTAATAGTTGCTTAACTCTTCACACAACAAAGGACATTTGCGTTGCTTCCAGTTTTTGCCATTATAAATAAGGCTGTACGGGATTTAGTGTGAACCTAAGTTTCCATTTCTCCGTGATAAATGCCCAAAAGTACAATGACAGGGATTTTTTTTTTTTTTTTTTTTGAGACAGAGTCTTACACTGTTGTCCTGGCTAGAGTGCTGTGGCGTTAGCCAAGCTCACAGCAACCTCAAACTCCTGGGCTCAAGCGATCCTTCTGCCTCAGCCTCCCGAGTAGCTGAGACTACAGGCATGTGCCACCATGCCCGGCTAATTTTTTCTATATATTTTTAGTTGGCCGATTAATTTCTTTGTGTTTTCAGTAGAGACGGGTCTCACTCTTGCTCAGGCTGGTTTTGAATTCCTGACCTTGAGTGAGCCTCCTGCCTTGGCCTGCCAGAGTGCTAGGATTATAGGCGTGAGCCACAGGGCCCGGCCCAATGACAGGATTTAACAGTTGTTTTTAAAATATCTACATTTACTGATTTTTATCTGCTTGACCTATGGATAATTGAGAAGCTTTGAAGTCAAGTGCTGATTTATATATTTTGAAGCTATTTTGTAAGATGAGTACAAATGTGGACTGTTATGCTTTTTGTCTGTAAAACTAGAACCCCAGGCCCTGAGAGGGTGGTTCTGGGCCAGGAATCCTACGGTGCTGCTAGGACCGGAAACCCCGCCAGGCGTAACGGTCCGAGACCTAACTGCGGCAGTAATGCTGTGGTGTCACAGTTACCCAGACATGAGAAGATTAGTCGGAAATTGTGTCATTCTTCCGACGTTGCGCTGCGGGATGCCGCCACCGTGCTGACGGCTGTGGAGGAAGGAAGCAAGCAGGCTATTGTTGACAAGATGTCTGTGTCCCAAGGAGAGCGAAGTGGAGCAGGACAGCCTCCCCTCAGCTAAGGGGCTGGCGTCATCCACCGGGCTGGAAGTCTGGCCTGAGCAATACTGGCGTGTTTATGCCTGCGGTGAACTGCGGAGACAATTCTCTTTTCTCAGAAACTTACATAGGAGAAGAGGCGCTACAAATACCTATAGGAAAAGGCAAAGATGGGTCCTTCTTGAAGATCTTTTCTCCCCCAAGGATCTCTTGCTTTCGTGCTGGTTACTCCTTGGAGAACTCGCTCCTCTCGGCCATCCCCTGTCTCGGCACAGCATTGCCCCAAGGGTGTCCGACAGTCACATGCCCTTCCTGTTCGCATCCGCCCTTCGAGACTCCCACAGGCCTCGAGCACAGCGCCCAAGGACCCCGTTTCCTTGAGCCTCAAAGCGCCTACTTTGAGTCTCAAGGATTATTGAGCAAAGCCCCCTTGGGCCCTCCCCGAGAGCGAGGCTGTACGGCGCCTGGTCTCTGCCTGTGTTTGTTTCCTGTTGCTGCGGCAACAAATTACCGCAAACGGGATGCCCTAAAACAACACAAACTTACGTTACAGCTCTGGGCATCGGAAGTTCAAAATCGCTCAAAATCGAGGTACTGGCAAAGCCGTGTTCCTTCCTTGCCCTGCGGGCTTGCAGAGGCTGCCCACATCCCTCGGTTCGCGGCCCCGCACTACGAGACCTCTGCTTGTGTGGTCACATCCCCTTCCTCCCCTCATAAAGACCACGTGATTTCGGTGGCCCACTGGGTAATCCAGGACCATCTCCCATCTCAATACCCTTGACCTGTCACATCTGCAAAGTCCTTTCTGCCAGGGAAGTAGCAGTCAGGGGTCTGGGGAAGGAACGTAGACATCGTGGCCATCATTCTACACCACCAGGCCGCTCGTTCTGTGGCCCGCAGTGCCTGTCTTCCCTTTTCAAGGCCCCGGCCCTCCCCAGGCCCTGCGGTCCCTCTCCCGGAAGGTCCATCAGCCGCCGACTGGCCTCTCTTTCTCCATCCCACCTCTCTGCGGCCCCTGGCGCTGCTGCCAGCATCTCGCCCGGCGCCCGCGGGTGGGCACCAGCCCCGCCGGCGTCTCGCCTGGCGTCTGCGGGTGGGCACAAGCCCCGCCGGCGTCCTCCTGGCACCCGCAGGTGGGCACAAGCCCCGCCGGCGTCTCGCCTGGCACCCGCGGGTGGGCACAAGCCCCGCCAGCGTCTGGCCCGGCGCCCGCGGGTGGGCACCAGCCCCGCCGGCGTCTCGCCTGGCGTCTGCGGGTGGGCACAAGCCCCGCCGGCGTCTTGCCTGGCACCCGCAGGTGGGCACCAGCCCCGCCGGCGTCCTCCTGGCACCCGCGGGTGGGCACAAGCCCCGCGGTGTCTTGCCCGGCGCCTGTGGGTGGGCACAAGCCCTGGCGTGGCGCAGGGCCTCGAGGACTCGCGTCTTTCCACTCTCTTGTCTTCTCTCCCGTGAGTCTCCTTCCCAGGCTGTAGCGACTGGCTGGTTTATTTACGTGTTGATTTAACATTCCTGCTTCTAAGCTTGTACGCCTTTCCTTGCAGCTGACGTGCCTTTTAGCGTCATTTCCACCTGTCAAAATCCTACTCAGCAAATGAGTAGTGCAAGTGCAAACCATCGTAATGTTTTGGGAAGGCTATTTGGCCTTAATCATCAAAGCTCTTACAATGTGGATGACAGCTGACTCAGAAACTCCACGTGTGGGAATTTCATGCTATGGAAATAATCCTGCAGGTTGTGCATTGGTACAGCTCCAAAGATGTTCATTGCAGCATTAATAAACAGAAATAGTAGAACCAACCTGAATAAATATCCCATAATATGGAATTACTTATATAAATTGTGGAATATCAGCCAGGTGCGGTGGCTCACACCTGTAATCCTAGCACTCTGGGAGGCCGAGGTGGGTGGATTGCTCGAGGCCAGGAGTTTGAAACCAGTCTGAGCAAGAGCAAGACCCTGTCTCTACTATAAATAGAAATAAATTAATTGGCCAACTAATATATATAGAAAAAATTAGCTGGGCATGGTGGCGCATGCCTGTAGTCCCAGCTACTCGGGAGGCTGAGGCAGCAGGATCGCTTGAGCCCAGGAGTTTGAGGTTGCTGTGAGCTAGGCTGACGCCACGGCCCTCATTCTAGCCTGGGCAAAAAAGCGAGACTATCTCAGAAAAAAATGTTAATTGTGGAATATCAATAAGTGGACTATTATACAGTGAACAAAAGCAACAAAATAAAGAACTATAAATGAATTAAAAGAAATTTATGATCATTTGGAAATGAAGATCACAAAACCCTCTCTATAGGAAGATTTTTATTTAAAATTTATAATACATACACATTTTTTAAAAGGAAAAGTAATATGCTCAACTGTTGGTGGTTGTATCTGCATAGTGGGATTTTGGGTGATTTTTCTTTTCTTTTCTCCTTTCTTTTTTTTTTTTTTTGAGACAGAGTCTCACTTTGTTGCCCAGGCTAGAGTGAGTGCCGTGGTCTGAGCCTAGCTCACAGCAACCTCAAACTCCTGGGCTCAAGCAATCCTTCTGCCTCAGCCTCCCAAGTAGCTGGGACTACAGGCATGCGCCACCAAGCCCAGCTAATTTTTTCTATATATATTAGTTGGCCAATTAATTTCTTTCTATTTATAGTAGAGAAGGGGTCTCGATCTTGCTCAGGCTGGTTTCAAACTCCTGGCCTCGAGCAATCCACCCGCCTTAGTCTCCCATAGTGTTAGAATTACAGGCGCGAGCCACCGCGCCCGGCTATTTTCTTATTTTTATTTGTGCATTCTTTCTGTTTTCTTGCAATGATCTCACTATTTATTTAATTTATTTATTTTATTAGTCTCATTCTGTCGCCCAGGCTAGAGTGTGGTGGCGTCAGCCTAGCTCACAGTAACCTCAAACTCCTGGGCTCAAACAATCCTCCTGCCTCAGCCTCTGAGGTAGCTGGGACTATAGACATGCTCCACCATGCCCGGCTAATTTTCTTCTATATTTTTAGCTGTCCTGCTAATTTCTTTTTTCTTTTTTTCTTTTTATTTGAGACAGAGTCTTACTCTGTCGCCCGGGCTAGAGTGCGGTGGCGTCAGCCTAGCTCACAGTGACCTCAAACTCCTGGGCTCAAGTGATCTTCCTGCCTCAGCCTCCCAGGTAGCTGGGACTACAGGCATGCTCCACCATGCCCGGCTAATTTTTTTTCTATATATTTTTAGTTGTCCAGCTAATTTCTTTCTACTGTGAGATGGGGTCTTGCTCTTGCTCAGGCTAATCTCAAACTCCTGAGCTCAAATGATCCGCCTGCCTCAGCCTCCCAGAGTGCTAGGATTATAGGTGTGAGCCACTGCACCCAGCCTTATTACTTTTATAATAATGAAAAGTAACTAAGATTATTTAAAAAAAAAATTCTAGCCACTCTACCCAGGCCAAATCAAATGTTCCCCTTCCCGAAGCCTTCCCTATCCATCATCCTGGAGGAACTGAGTTCACTCTCCTCTGAACTTCTAGAACTATTTGGCCAGGTCTTGATGCACTGCCTATATTTTTACTAGTAGATTGCTAGGCATAGAGATCCACCTCCGTGGTATAAGGGCCCAGGGCTCCCCTCTGCCCCAGGGGTGCTCACCAGAGTGTGAGTACTCCATCCCACACCACCCCCTGCACTGGGAAGCCAGAGTGCAGGGCAGGGTGACCAGTGAGTGAGGGTCTGCAGGGTTCCAGCTTGGTGCCGAGTGTGCTGATTTGGAGGTTCCCTTTTGCTAAGGGTCCCGCGCCTGAGTCTGGTGTGGGCGTAGTCTAGGGAAGCAGTGTGCTTTTGAAATTCCATTCCTGTTCTCATAGAACTGGCCGTCTGGTTAGAGAGATTAGACATCATCAGCACATGGCGTGTTTATAAAAAAGACAAAAATTCCAAAAGATATCTTGTGAGTCCTCACTGAATGAGTGGTATGAGGTCCCAGGAGAGTTGATGTGCTCTGGGCACTTGGAGCATCCTGCAGTGTTCTCGGGCCTCCGGACTATACACAAGTATAGCTCAGTCTCACATAGCTCAGGGCTGTTGGCTGAGCTCTGGCTTTCATTTCAAATAGCAAGCTCTTATATAAAAAAAACTTTATATAATCCCAGGGAAACCAACAGCTTCCATGGAAATATTTTCAGAGAAGTCTCTCTGGGTGATTTTCATATTTACTAATTGATCAATTACATAACATAAAATATCTATTAAAATCACCAGGCCTAAACTGTCAAATGTGCAACTTGATGGCTTGGCCTCTGACCCACCACTTCCCTAAGAAAATGGTACTTGTGCTGACAGCACAATTCTGGGCACGATGAGTGGTGTGAGGGGCTGGAGAGCCTGTCGCCCTGTAACCCGCGCCTGTCACCTCGGCACAAGTGTGGCAGTTCCCTTCCTAGCAGATCAGGAGCTCTTGGAGGATGGGATCCCAGATGCATTCATCTCTGTTCTCCTGTATGCAGAGAAAATGATCTTAATATTCCAGCCAAGTGTGCTATACTCTGCTAAAATAGACATTCAAGTGTTACTTAGTGCCAGAGTGTCATACCAGTTATGGCCACAGAATGCCACTTGGGAATGTGACCTCCGTCTGTCGGCCCTGCCAGGGTGACTTGCAATTTCCCCGACCACAGTAACAAGTGCTCTCTTTACGTCTGTGCTGATGAACTGGGGAGCAGCTGACAGCTTCCTTGGGTGTTGAGCAATTCTTTCTCTGTAGTGTCAGCCCTGTTGCTACATTTTAATATTATATGCTCATTAATCCACGCTATTGTTATATTAGCAGGGAGTTCAACAAGCATTTATGGAGCACTTATCATGTGCCGTGCTGCGTGTTTCCACTTTGGAAGATACAGAGATGAGTAAGGCGTGGTCCTTGTTCTAGGAGAGCTCAGGCGAGAGGAGAGAAGAGTTAAACAGGAAAATGCAAGAAAAGATGAAAGCCCTGATAGACGCATCCGGAGGAGGTTCAAAGGCAGGAAAGTGGGGGTTGAGGGGAGGAGGGAAGGAGGAAAGGCTCGTGCAGTTGCAGAAACATGGACTTTGCAACCAGACAGAGTGGATTCAGATTCTGGCTGCCTTTTTGTAGCAATGTGACCCTATACAAGGAACTCAGCTGGTCTGAGCCTCAGTGTTCTCACCTGTAAAGTGAAAGAGCTGTTCTATTTACCTTCAGTGGTTGTTAGAGGGTATAGTACATCAAATGGTGATGCCCAGAACACACATCCGTGTCCCAACCCCTGGAACCTAGCATCCTGGATTACTAGCTCATTCTAGATTACTGAGCTTCAATAACAATGTCCTTCTAGGAGACACACAGAGTAGAGGCACAGAGGAGAGACCACAGGGAGAAGAGGAGAAATCCAAGTGAAGACGAAGACAGAGATTGGAGCGATACAGCCACAAGCTGAGGAATGTCTGGAGCCACCGACGCTGGGAGAGGCAAGGCAATTCTCTCCCTTAGAGCCTTTGGTGACAGCATGGCCCTGCCGACACCTTGATTTCAGGCACCTTTTCTTCAAAACTGTGAGGCCGGGCACGGTGGCTCACACCTGTAACCCTAGCACTCTGGGAGGCCGAGGCAGGTGGATCGTTTGAGCTCAGGAGTTTGAGATTAGCCTGAGCAAGAGAGAGACTGTCTCTACTAAAACAAATAAATAAAAATAGAAATAAGTTAGCCGGACAACTAAAAATATATAGAAAAAAACATTAGCCGGGCATGGTGGCGCATGCCTGTAGTCCCAGCTACTCAGGAGGCTGAGGCAGAAGGATCGCTTGAGCCCAGGAGTTTTTTTTTTTTATAAGCTATGCAAATTAAACGGGTAGCAGGGAAAGGCCTGTAAGAAGTTTGGCCAAGACTATAGGAAACCATCCAGGGGCAAGCAACCCTGCATGTATCTGTGCACATTGCTTTCATCTCTCTCTGCTTACTAAAATGAGAATTCTTCCACAGCAGGAATTTGTCATTTATTTAAAAACTTGTAATGAGAATATGCTCTTTACCAGGGACTGTGCTGGTGACTAGAATCGTAGGAATGACTACAATAGTGACTCCCTTGCCTGCTTGAAGTCTGGAAGTTGGTGTCTTACAAGTCTGATCACTCTAGCGCCCAGGCCTCGCACATGGGACACATTCAGGGAATACTTGCAGGTTGGAGCTCTTTGTTGACTTATTTATTCTCAGCTGCCAACCTTGGTTGGGCACCCAGTGCTCAGAGAAACCTCGTGGAGCAACTGATGGCCCTCACTACAGCCCTGCCTGTAATAAGGAGGGAGGGGCCTGGCTCTGGGATCAACCTGTCACAGGGCCTGGTTTTAAATTTGCTGCCAGTGATGGGCCAGACACTGGAAGATTTGCTCGTCCCCTGTCTTACACACGAGGCTCTCTCTTAGGGTCTACAACAAGCACTGCAGAGCTGCCTCCTTCTCTAAGTGGCTGAGTGCTCTAACCTGTCTCCTCTCCTCTCTGGGCTTCTGTGTCCTCACAGGTGAAATGAGCAAGTTGGGCTAGATGATCTCTGAGCAAGTTGGGCTACATGTGCCAGCCAGGGAGCTCCATGAATTTTCATTAAGGAGTTTTCCTCTTACAAGGGTAATCGGTAAGTGAACTACAGCTTTGGCAGAGGGTCCCGGCTGGAGCAAGGGCTGGCGACTACTGGAGGTGTAGAGGGAGTTCTTCTCCCAGTCTGGGAGCTCCTGCCTGCATCATCATATCTGCTGTTACGGATGCTAAAGTACAACTGCAGAGAGAATTCCCAGGATCTGGAACATCTCTAAACCAACTAAGGAGCATTTACTGGGGATAGGAGAAAGCAGATCCAGGAGTGACTTCTTAGAGGGCAATGTGAGCACCCATCTGGGGGCAATTCCGGGTGAGCTGGAGCCATTCTGGACGAATGTGTAAAACTGATCAAAAATAACTCTGGGAGCTGTTACAACTGATGTAAGTCGATGACGCTGTTCCCAAGAGCCCAGGAGTGTGAGGTTGCTGTGAGCTAGGCTGACGCTGTTAGAGCCGGAATCCGCAGTACTGCAGAACAGAGAGACAGAGCCACTGAGGCTGAAATCACCAAGAGGAGTTTTATTGACTAGCTCGAGCTAGGGTACGAGTCTCAGAGCGCCAATCGCAGTGGCCTCTATTCTGACAAGGACCCCTCCTTGGGCTACAGGTATCTCTTAAATACCTTTTCTTTTCTTCCCTCCTCCTGCAATTTTCCCAAGCATTTTATTGCATCCCTTTTTTGGTTGGCTCTGGTTGGTCCCCGGCTGTCAGTTGATTGGCGAAAGCCCTAGAACCAGGGCTTTTTGTCTGCATTTTATTTCAGCCTTTTGTTGCGTTATCTTGGTTCCCCTGAGACTTTCCATCCTCTTATCAGGAAATAACCTGCGGTCACCACCCTTTGGGGGCCCAGCACCTGCTGAAGCCTATATGGCTTCACTCAAACTATACATATTGCAAGCAAGCTTAAGGAACAGAAGCTAGAAGAAGCTGTTAGCCTTACTTTTTCTACAGTTCCTATTTCCTACAATGCCACTGCACTCTAGCCTGGGCAACAAAGTGAGACTCTGTCTCAAAAAAAAAACAAAAACAAAAACAAACAAAAAGAAATTAGCTGGACAGCTAAAAATATATAGAAAAAAATTAGCCGGGCATGGTGGCACATGCCTGTGGTCCCAGCCACTCAGGAGGCTGAGGCAGCAGGATTGCTTGAGCCCAGGAGTTTGAGGTTGCTGTGAGCTAGGCTGACGCCACAGCACTCTAGCCTGGGCAACAGAGTGAGACTCTGTCTCAAAAAAAAAAATTGTGAGACAATAAGTTTGTGTCATGGTAGGCCACTCCGTTTGTGTTTATTATGGTAGCCCGGGGAAATGCATGCAGGAGGCTTAAGTGAAGTGATGCACATGCAGCAGCTAGCAGAGTGCCTGGTCCTTGTCGTGTTCACCAAATGACAAGCCCTTTCCTTACGGGAGAGGGGGATGGGGGATAAACAGGAGAGGGGAGTGCGGGAAGAGGCAGGACATTCTGGACGGTGGAGGATGGTGAGCTGAGCACAGGCGGTGTCTGGGCAGCCATGCCATTGGGCCAGGAGCAGACATTCTGGGGTGTGTGGTGGGGGCGGGGCATGTGCACAGAGGGCACAGGAGGAAGTGAAGTGCCTTGACTGGGGGGCAGGAGGCCGAGGAAGGCGAGCCCCACAGCCAGGGAAAGAGGCAGGCTGGAGGGCTTCTCACCTCACCCTGAGGCTTCCTCCCACAGTGTCTCTGCACTTCTGGTGGCTCCTGCTTGGCCTCCACTTCCTTGGTGCTCCTGTCAGAGTGGAAGCTGCGGCCCAGGGAGCCAGAGGCTGCGGGACCCAGAGGCCATGCCAGGAGGGAAGTTGCTGGACTACTGGTCTTGAAAGGAGTCACATGGGCTCGGGAAGGAGGAGGCAGCCAGCGGGTAGAGAGAAGATCTGAGGTCCTTGGCCTTGTGCACTGAGCACCCAGTCATTCCTGGATTCTTGTATCAACCTGACTATGAAGAGGGTTGGATTTAACTGAGTCAAAGAAAATGAAGTGATAGATGTATCTTTCAAATGCAAGTTTGTGGACTGAGAT
The DNA here is from genome assembly GCA_008750895.1 of Mirza zaza. Classification (NCBI taxonomy): domain Eukaryota; kingdom Metazoa; phylum Chordata; class Mammalia; order Primates; family Cheirogaleidae; genus Mirza; species Mirza zaza. The sequence continues at coordinate 5,038 of VSMD01022996.1, read as the reverse complement.
TCATATTCCCCACAAGAGAATTGATGATAAATGTTTAAAACTTCTGTAATATTCTTCGGAAGGCTATCCAAGAAGGTGGTGACAGTGCTGCCTCTGAGAAGGGAACTGGCTAGTTGGGTGACTACTGTCCCACTGGGCCGAGAACTGTCCCATGTCAGTCATGAACTCCCTCCGTCCAGGGCAAACTGGGACGGTGGGTTATCCAACTGGGAGAAGGGAGAGTTGAATTTTCACTGTGTTGTTTTTGTACACCTTGTATTTTGTACTTTTGCCTTGCATCTCTGTTACCTTGTTCCCTAAAAAAAGAGCATTAAACAATTCTCCAAACTCCTGTACAACAAAAAACAAAGAAAAAAAACCCCCTCATAAACAAATATCAAAGACAAGTGAAGAACTCAGAAAAACATACACATGTTAATAAGTGAGAAAAAAGAATAATTTTCTTCATCTTTAAAGAGCTTTTTCAAATCAATAGGAAGAGATAAACATCTCATTTGGAAATGAGCTAAAGATAGGAACCAGAAATTCACAAAAGAAGAAATGTAGGTGGACAATATCAGAAAGCGTTACCCTAATAATCAGAGGGATGAATATTGAAACAATAGTCTTACAACAGCTTTTGCCAGTTACATCACCAAATATGTAATACAAAATAATGAAATACTATGGAAGGGCAAACTGGTATAATTCTTGGAAGAACGTGTAAAAGTCTTAACAATTGTTGTGCCCTTTGACCCAGTCATTTCTTTTACTTCTAGGAATTTGCTTTAAGGAAATCGGTTGTGCGTGTGAAGTTTTATGTACAGGATGTTGGTCACCCTGCTATTTGTAAGGGCGAAGCCAGCACTCCCAGGTCACTTGGCTTCAAGGCTTTGTCTTTGAAATTTAAGATTTCAACCACATAGAAAATGAGAGAGGATGATAGAAAAATACCCTTGTTCCAGCCATCTTGGTCCCATCTTAACATTTTGCCCTATCTGCTTCATACTTTTGAAATGATTGCATAATATATATACAGAGAGATACAGTCCCTTAGGCACCACACTCCAGAGCTCATCTTCCCTCTTCCTTCTAAGAGGTAACCAGTGTCCCGAATTTAGTGGTTATCACACATTTACTGCAATTAATATATTTGTAAGCAATAATACACCATTTTATTTCACATGGTCTTTAACTTTACATAAATGGTATCATGCTGTACATATCCTCCGACACTTGCTTTTATTTTTTGCTCACCATTATGTTGGGGATTTTTTCACATTGGTACTCTTGGCCTAAATTATTTTTTACTGCTGTTTGTTATTTCATAGGATGAATGTACAATGATTTACTTATTCTTCTGCTGAAGCGTATTTAGGTCGGTTGTTTACACATCTTCGTGACCACAGATACCCCTGCAGTAAACGCTCTGTGCATGTTGGTTTGTGCACGTGCGTGAAGGTTTCTCTAGCAGATTTGCCTAGGATGCAGGTGGAGGGCTGTAGGGAAGGGGATCTTTAAAGTTAATATAGGGTGTCCTGAAAGTCGCCATACATAGAGAAAATGGGAAATTGTAGCTAAATGTAACTTCACTTATAAAATATTCATTACAAAATTTCTGCTTTGTAGGGAGACTTTTGGGACACCTGTAGATATTTCCACATTTTCTCCAAAGTGATAACCATCGTCCTCCTAACAGCAGCACATAGAGAGTTACAGGAGTCCCATATTCTTGCCATTCCGAAGGGTGTTTTTTTTTTTTGAGACAGAGTCTCACTCTGTCTCCTAGGCTAGAGTGCTGTGGCATCAGCCTAGCTCACAGCAACCTCAAACTCCTGGGCTCAAGCAATCTTCCTGCCTCAGCCTCCCGAGTAGCTGGGACTATAGAGATGCACCACCATGCCTGGCTAATTTATATATATAGATATATATACATATTTAGTTAGCCAATTAATTTCTTTCTATTAATAGTCTATAGAGATGGAGTCTTGCTCTTGCTCAGGCTGGTCTCAAACTCCTGACCTTGAGCAATTCACCTGCCTCGGCCTCCCAGAGTGCTAGGATTACAGGCATGAGCCACCGTGCCCAGCCTGAACATAATACATTTTTAAATGAACCTTGTTGTAGCAAATTGCTAAACTTTTAACTAGGTTCTCTTGAATTTTTCTGTGTATACGTTCATATCTTCAAATAATTTTTGCTTTTTCCTTTCTATGTCATATATCTTATATTTCCTCTTCTCTTACTGTGCTGCCCTGGGCTCCTGATCCAATGTTGACCTGCAGTGATGATGTCAGCATCCTTGTCTTGTTCTGGTTTTTAAAGGGACAGTGGCTTGCATTTTACCATAAGTGTGAAGTGTGCTCTGTTTCACAGGCTAAGGACAGTCCCTTCTTTATGTAGGTTACTAAGGTATTTTTGTTTAATTGTTTTCCATAAATACATGTTGTTGACTTTTATAAAAATGAAAACTTTTCTGCTTTGGTTTATAATTCAATCCTTTTTTTCTTTATAAATTTTAAGCTTATATTATTAAGTGCACAAAAATTTATAATTATATCTTCCTAGTACATTGATCATATTACTTTTTATCCTCTTTATTGCTAATGACAACTTTTATCATAAGTCTGTTTTGTCTGACAGTGATATGATAAGCTTTCCCTTGGCCATCATTTGCTGTTTCCTTTCTTTTCCTTACAGTCTTTGTGTCTTTATATTTTAGGCCTGTCTCTTGAATATTGCTGGATTGTGTGTCTTTTTATCAAAATCCAATTTCATAATATGACTTTTTATTGTTGATTATTGATCTATTTAGATTTTTTTGTACTGTCTTATTTTATATTGCTTGTCCTGCTTTTTCTGTTTTTCTCCTAGATCAGTCTAGTTTTCTTTATTTCCTGTTTTTGTTCTCCAGGGGTTTGGAAAACATACATTCAATTCTACTCTTTTAGTAGCCCTCCTTAAAATTTCACTATGCAGATTAGCTTTAGCAAGTCTGAAGTCATGATTACCTCTTTCTTTCTTCTGAGCAATATGATGGCCTTATTACACCTTTGGTCCCATCTTAGTGCTGTTGCTGTCTGCTATTTTGGTTCCATCTTATTTTTTTTTAGCTCTCCAATTTATGATTATTATTGTTTTATATAATCACTGCCTGCTAATATTTCCTCCCATATTTACCAATTTCTTCGTTTACCTTTTCTTCTAGCATCTTCTTTTTGGGTTTAACTTCCTTCTTCCTGAAGCACCTTCTTTAGTAGTTCTTTCAGAAAGGACTGTCAGTGTTAAACCCACTGTTTGTTTTTCTGAGGAAAAAATTATCTCTACATTCTCCTAACTCTGAACGATACTTTAACTAGGTAGACCAGATGCCACAGTCCCCCTCACAGAGGCCTCTGACCTGAACTCCTCACGTGTCTCTTCTAGACTACCAGTGTCTGTTCCTCTGTGCCCAGAGGCCAGACGTGGTGAGGAGTTAATGCCCCCAGGAGCAGCCTGAAATAACTGAGGGAAGGAGCAGGGGTGGGAACAGCCCTGCTCTCTGGCCCAGAGAGGGAGAAAACTTTGCCCAGACTTTCCTCTCAGGACTGAGCTTCAGTTGTCCACTTGGTGGCTGGCTTAATAAACATCTTTCATTGGCTGTTTCTCTTCCCCATATCACATTCCCACTTCCCTACCAGTGTTTCCTGCCCTCCCAAATACATTATCTGCACTAAAGCACTCGGTAGGCTTCTGGGGGCATCAAACTGATAAGACACTGTGTTGGGATTCTGCCCTGGTGCATGTTTTCCCCAGCACTTGTCTCTGGATCTTCTAATTCTGTCGTGTTTCTTAGCACTTCTCTCACGTTTTCGTCTCTATTTCTTTGAGTAATTTCCTCAGATTTATTTCGCAGCAAAATTTTCTTCAGAAATATCTGGTGTTTTTATTTGAATTTTTCAATTAATTTAATAATTTCATTTCTAAAAGTTCTTTTCCAATTCTTTTCTCATTATGTCTTTTGAAAAATGTTTTCAATTTCTATGTTTTACTCTATTATAGTTTTCAACACTCATTTATTTTTCATCTCTCTCTGATCATTGTATCATCTGAGGTTCTTAGGGATCTAATGCTGCTCTTTGTCAGGACTGCTTGTTCTTGCTCATGGTAGATTGTTACATTGAGTGTTTTAAAATTTACAACTTTGAATTCATCCTCAAGAAGGCTTTGTTTGTGAGTTTCATATGTGACCTGGGAAGAACACATATGACCTTTTTGGCTGATTCGTGCTTGTTTCTGCCAGGAGCCCCAGGTACTAAGATTAATACTTGCGTCAGTTTCTTAGCTCGGGAGTTCTTGGACCGTGTGCTGATGTAAATGTGAACCTCACACTTGCATGAGTGTAGGCCCAGGGCTACCCATTCTGAAGAAAGACTTACTTTTCCCACCTCCAAAACAGATGGAGACAGACAAGCTTCTTTCTCTTCTGTGTTGGTGGTTGGAAGATGTTTCCCTTCCAGGCTTCAGCGTTTTGCTTGCTCAGTTCTGGCGCTCTCCCGGGTCAGGCCCACAGCCTGCGTCCTGTCCCGGCCGCGTTCAGCCTGCAGCCTGGAGGGTGTGCCTGGCTGACCCCACAGGCCTGCACCGCCTCGCGCTCATTTGGTTGTTCTTCCTCGTGGACCCCTGGGGACAGTCCGGGGCTCAGCAGTGCCTTTAAGGAACATTTGTTACATTTAATACAGCATTTCAAGATATTTTGTAATGGGAAGATGTTCAGGTTCTTTAATTTTTTTTAATTTTTTATTTTTTTTGAGACAGAGTCTCGCTTTGTTGCCCAGGCTAGAGTGAGTGCCGTGGCGTCAGCCTCGCTCACAGCAACCTCAAACTCCTGGGCTCAAGCGATCCTCCTGCTTCAGCCTCCCGAGTAGCTGGGACTACAGGCACGCACCACCATGCCCGGCTAATTTTTTTTCTATATATATTAGTTGGCCAATTAATTTCTTTCTATTTATAGTAGAGACGGGGTCTCGCTCTTCCTCAGGCTGGTTTCGAACTCCTTGAGCAATATGCCCGCCTCGGC
>VSMD01022995.1:0-32538 GCA_008750895.1 Mirza zaza | reverse complement strand
TGATAAAGGCCATTCTCACTGGAGTTAAGTGATATCTCATTGTAGTTTTGATTTGCATTTCCCTGATGATTAGAGATGTTGAGCATTTTTTCATATGTTTGTTGGCCATTCTACTGTCTTCTTTTGAAAAATTTCTGTTCATGTTCTTTGCCCACTTCTTGATAGGGTTGTTTGATTTTTTTTCTTGCTGTTTTTCATGAGTTCTAAGTATATTCTAGTTATCAGCCCCTTATCAGATGTACAGGATGCAAAAATTTTCTCCCATTCTGTAGGTTGTCTGTTTACTTTCATGACTATTTCTTAGCTATTTAACTAATTCTTAGTTATTGCATGACTATTTCCTAGAAGTTACTAGGAACGTTTCTGAGTCCAGAGATTTCACTGGAGAGTGATTGTCTATGCATGTGCTCAGTATATGGAATCGAAATAAATGCCGCGTTTTATTCCGTAGTAAATTCAGCAGCTGACGTCTTCATGGTCCTTGTGTGATCTACAAAATGCACAGTTTTCTGCTTCCTCCCCCTAGCAGCTTCCCTGAAAGCCTGTTAACCCACCCTCATCAGGGCGACACCCCAGTTCTAACCTTTATACGATTGCACCTGCAAAGCTGTTTCACAATCAAGTTGAGGATGCTCTGAAACCAGCCGCTGCGTTGGGTTCTTCTATTTTCTATACTCGACACTCAGTACTTCCAACACGGCACCTTCCGTCCATCTCCCGTGTTTTCTTGCTCAGATTGGAATCACAAATTCTGGCTTTGACCTGTAGAGGGCAAATCCTTCTGGAGAAGTGGGCAAAGAACAGGATGAAAAGCCTTAAGGCATAGCGGAGATTTGCCCTTACGTTGATTTAGCGTCAGGATTCCTTGTAAGCAGCCTCCCATCTGTAACTGTCTGACTTCTCAAAACTTCCCAACCTTCACCTTAACCTTCAGAGAGGTCCTAACCCTAACCAGTCCCACCAGCTCTACTCTGCCCTGTGGGGTTCCAGGTGAAAGAAGGTCACAAAACTGGGGTCACGCGTACCCGGCTTATTTGCTCCAATACTAAAAATTCCTGAAGCTCAGTTTGCTCGTCTATAAATGTGAATCCACAAGATGTGATCTTGTTTGTATTTGTAGGAATCTTACTATTATACATTTAGACTCAAGTATGGAGAAAAAAATATATGCATAGTAAAATCGTGTATTGTTTCTAGAAAACAACCTGCCTTCCTGTTGTTGCTCCCAGGTATGTACAGCACAAACCTAGCTGAGATTGTGTTATTTCTGCCGCAGGGCTTAACACCTTCAGATAGAAACACAGGCACTATTTATCACAGGACAGAAGCTAGTGTAGCTCAGCTGGAAACATTTAATACATAGTTTTTGTTGCAAAGCAAAAAAAGGATACAACTGTGGAAGCCCCAAATTGGGGCCATGGTCTCTTTTAAATAATTCACTTTGCTAGAACTTGCCAAAGTACTTAAAATACATCATTCGCACTTACATTGGTAATTAAAAATGCCAGCCTGCAATCCAAAGGGTGTGTATGTGAGAAAAAGAGAGACAGAGAGACAGAGAGAGAGAGAGAGAGATTTTAGATATTTTTCTTGCAAATCAAACATTATTTTAGCCCTTCCCTCAGCATCTCAAACAAAAGCAAATATTAATATAAGTTTGGAGTCTACATTCATAGTCTACTAATACAGGATTCATGCTTGATAAAAATTTAAGGTACATTAAAATTGAGTTTTTACTATTGTAAAATTAACTGGACAATTTGGAAGGTAGGGCATTTTGAATTGACTGGATACCCGAATGACAAAAAAATGTTTCTTGTTATCAAGTTAATTACAAGGGCAAAGAGTTACTAGGAATAGATCATTAAGGAATTACCTTGTAGGTCCAATTAGCAGAATCAGTTTATGAAAGTAAAAGATTTGATTTAATGTTTAACATATTAGCCCTTGAGACTTAGTTGAGATTTTATTTGTACTTTCTATTATCTTAAGACAGCTTAAGTACACTTTCTGACCCTTTGTAATTAGTTCTTCAAGAAACCTGTGTAAAAAAGTACATGAACAACAGCCCAACTCCTCTTTAAAATATGACATTGATTAAATCTGAATTAATCCATCATTTGGCATAGATATTACCAATAGATGAATTATATGCATTTGTTGTTTCTTTAGTTTTCTAAAATTTACTTAATTTAGTTGAGATGTGACTTTCACTCTTTGATTAAAAACCATAGTAATCCACTTTTCAGTTTTTTTTTTTTTTAAACATAGAAATCTGCTAGAGCTATCTATGAAAAAGAGGAAAAGTCTAATATCAGACTTTCATTACTTCTTTTAGAAAAGCTATTTGGTTTTACAGTGCTGGCTATGTGTACATATATTCTGCTTTTATGATGCTTGAATCACATGCTCTTGTAATTTTTCATTTCCTTTGCTAAAAATATTTTTAAAAAACTATTTGACATTTATATCCTTGTTCTTGGGAGGCCATTTTTTTCCTGGTAGAAAAAATATGACTTTCACATTCAGAACCCGTTTATACCTATTTTATGAGGTACTCCTTTTTCTCTCCAAAAAAAAAAAAAAAGAAAAAAAAATTAGAGCATCCTTGAAGTTTCACTTTTTCAAGACAAAACCCAGCTGAGGAAATTCTTTGTCCCAAATGAATCCCATACTATCCCCAATCTGGAGTGACCTTTGTCCTTTAAACTATCACAACAGGAAATTCACCTTCCCCTTGAATTACCCACGTTCGCAAGTCTCCCAAGAACCCACCTTTATTACCAAGAATTGCTGACTAACATCAACAACTTGTCTCCTTTACATAATGTTTTCTGTTCTGCACTCCCTGTAATCACATGACTATTTTTTAGCAAATTAAAATAAACTGATAACAGTATCCTTTTCTGCTCTAGGAGACAGAGCCATCTTTCATTTATCAGGGCATTGATACCCACAGAAACAAGTTCTCTCCATCCCAGCCGCTTTCCTTTCACCCTGTAAGCACCAAGGGGTAGTTTTTGCATAGCCAGTTGAGTCTGTTATCCAGTTACGCCTTGTCTACTGGTAGAAAAAGTGTGGCTCAGAGACTGGCAATGTTTAATGCCATCCTTAACATCTTTCTTTAGTTAAAACATGTCACTCTTTGCAGATGTGAAACAAGGTGAGATTTTTTTTTTTTTTATAAGGTTCCTCAGATGTTTCGGATGCCCTTTTGAGCGAATTAATTAGTTCTGCTCATTTGAAGTCCGACGGCTTAATTACACTTTCTGCACTCAGGTGAAATAAAGTAACTTTTATTATCTGCCCCTAAGCGAGTATCAGCCGCAGTGGTTTCTCCTCCCTGGATTAAAATGAGAGGGGAGAGTCTGAGGCCCAAAAGACTGATCCAATATTAATGATAAACCTCTGAAGGACATCAAAGACCCAGGGAAAGTTTGGTCGTCGCGTGCAGGGTGGTTTAGGATTCCTGTGAACATGGGGCCACTGGCTGCTCTTCCTTAGTAAATTTTTTAGAGCATCTTAATGACCAATTTTGCAATGCCTAAATTAACAGTAAATGCAACGGCTGCTGTGGCCTTTGGCCATAACAAGAAACCCATGTCTGAGATCATGCGCTGTACCCGTTTAGCGTGGATACATATAGGGAGGTTTGTGGATCGTGTTCAGGAATATTCTTGGCCCAAGGTAAAAAATGTCCTCCCGTAGGTTCATGTTCTAATTAACAGCAAGTACTAGGAATGCTCAGTGTATAGGAAGCTTAGCATATACCCGGGTTATGTCAGTATTAAACGTGTAAGCGCTGTGTGATACTGTAGTATCACTTTGGAGTATCTGCAGGGATCCTTCCACCCTGCAGAGTGTGTACACAGTGTCTGTGCAGAACACATGCACGTGGACAGGTGCATATTGACGTCAGCCTCCTGTGGCCATGTGGACTTGAAACATTCCAGCTCCAAATAAGTAAGTGCCCCAAGTTCAAAATTCACACCAAATTTCAGATCCCTTGTAAAAAAAAAAAAGAGACAATGTAAACTGGCACATTAATGATGCTTTATGCTGTTTACGTATTGACCTACTCATATTTTCTGCATATTGAGTTGCACCAAGTATATTTCAAAAGAATTATGTCTCACATTCGTAATTTTTAAAATGTTGCTATGGAAAACTTAAATCGGCATATGTGGCTCACGTGCCATTTCTAATGGAAGTGCCAGCATACAGGCTATGCACACAGATTTTATTGCAACATCCCTGATTGCAATTGTATATAGATTTTTATTTTTATTATTTATGAAAGTTAAAAATATAAGGGAGTTAAGCATCGATCACTGGGAAAAGTGTTTAACCAATTAGAGCACGCCCATACCATGGGGTCCTTCAAAGTTTGTTAGAAAATGACTTAGTTTCATATCTTATGACATGCAAAGTTATATAAATTACAGAATCCCACGGAAAAGCAAAAGATCCTCAAACAGTACTTGGGGAAGGCAAGTGCAAATTGTAGGACGTTTAAAAGGGACTTTATGCTTTCACTGCATTTTTTTTTACATTTAAATTTTATAATATTTAAAAGGGTATCTATTTCTATATTAATTTAATTAGAATACATTTGAGTGTGCTTAACCTCAAGATGTACATTAAAATTGGAATTACATCAGAAAGATCAATTTGTTTGCAAATAATCTTTCCACATCTTGCTAATGAGAGCAGAGGACAAGTTGTCCTTAAGAATAATTGCTAACACCGCTCTAAATTAGAAAAACACATTACCTTTGACTTCAGAAATTCAAAAGCCTAGGAACCTATCCTTCTGTTATACCAGAACTTATGTAAAAGGAACTATTAACATTAATGTACTGTAATATTACTTGTAATGGCATAAAAGTGACAATGCCCTAAAAGTCAATTAATGCAAGATGGTTTCAAATATGGTATATCCAATAGGATGTTTGAGTCAGTTTTGCACTTACCAATACGGAAGACTCTAGAATTTGTGCTATGAAGTGGAAAACAAAACTATGGGACAGTGCATTTCACATGCTACTGTGTGTGTAAAGTGTAAATATTCTCATACATACTAGAGTAGTTTAAGTATTACATATAGTGTGCATATACATACATGTCTTAATGCATTATATATAACATTTATATGCACTTCTATACATATTTATATGCATATACTTTTTTAACACCTGTTGAGAATTCAGATGTAGCCTGCATTTCGTGCATCAAATGCGCCCTCTGCCTTTCTCTATGAGACCTCACCTATGGAGCCACCCAAATGAAGAGCCTTGGAGATCCCTGGAGTTGGTCTACTTCCACCACACACACACGCTTTGTGAGCCCAAAGCGAACCTCCTTATGCTGGATCTGCAAACTTAAATTCATGACCTGACCTAACGGCAAACATTCGAGAGCCACACAGCCAAACTGCTGGGATAATTCAAATCCTCCTCCTTCTTTTCTGCTGTGGACTGAATTTTATTTCTAGAAAATGCCTGTGTTAAAGCTCTATGCCCCAATGTGACTGTATTTTGAGAAAGAGCTTTCAGGAGAAGGTAATTCAGGTTACATGATTTTGTAGTGTTTTCTGAATGAAAAAACAAATAAACAAACAATAAGGTCATATGAAGTCATAAGGGTGGGACCCTAATCCCATAGAATTGGTGGTCCTATAAGAAGAGGAAAAGTTCTCTCTCATTTTCTCCTTCTGTCCTTTCCACCCTCTCTCCCTTCCATGTGAGGACACAGAAGGAGGTTATAGGTGGTCATCTTCAGCCCAGAAGAGAGTCCTTACTAAAACCTGACCATGCAAGCATCTTAATCTCACACTTCCAGCCTGCAGAACTGTAAGAAAAAAAATGTGTGCTGTTTAAGCCACATGTCTATAGTATTTTTTTTGTGTGTGGCAGCCTGAACTGAGGGAGACACTTTCACTGGATGATTTTATACCATCTGAAGTATAATATTTAGAATGATAAGCCTCTTTATTACTTATTCACAGTTCCGCAAACATCTCAACATTACCATTGAGTATGAAGGGTATGAAAAAGAATTACCAGGAACTTACTCAAATGCAGATTCTCAGGTTCTATGCAAAGAGATTTAACCTGGAAGCTCTCTGGTATATATTAGACAATCGGCAAGTTCCTATGCTCCCTGGGCATGTTGGCAGAAAGAAAGTTCCCCTTTTGCTCAACTGAGCTGACTTTTTTTGTGGAGCCTTCCCTGGATGGACAAGGCCTTCCTCTCCCCTGTAGCTGGTAACCAGTTAGAAGACATCATCTGCCCTTTTCCCTGTTGAACTAGGAAGTAGAAGACATAATATTCACTTTCTCCTGCTAAAGCAGGAAGTATAAAACATCATCTGCCATTTTTCCTCTTGAACCAGGAAGTAGAAGACTTCATCTGCCCTTTTCTCTGTCAAAGTAGGAAGTACAAAACATTATCTGTCCCTTTTCCTGTTGAACCAGGAAGTAGAAGACATCATCTGCCCTTTTTCCTATCAAAGTAGGAAGTATAAAACATTACTGCCCTTTTTCCTGTTGAACTAGGAAGTAGAAGACATCATCTGCCCCTTTTCCTGTTGAACCAGGAAGTAGAACACATCATTTGCCCTTTTTCCTATCAAAGTAGAAAGTATACAAAAATCACTGCCCTTTTTCCTGTTGAATTAGGAAGTGAAAGACATCATCTTCCCTTTTTCCTGTCAAAGTAGAAAGTATGAAACATCATCTGCCTCTTTACCTGTTGAACCAGGAAGTAGGAAACAGCATCTGCCCTTTTTCCTATCAAAGTAGGAACTACAAAACATTACTGCCCTTTTTCCTGTTGAACTAGGAAGTAGAAGACATCACCTGCCCCTTTCCTGTCAAAGTAGAAAGTACAAAACATCATCTGCCCCCTTTCCTGTTGAACTAGGAAGTGGAAGACATCATCTTCCCTTCTTCTTGTCAAAGAAGGAAGTATAAAATGTCATCTTCCCTTTTTCCTGTTACACTAGGAAGTAGAAGACATCAAATTCCCCTTTTCCTGTCAAAGTAGGAAGTGTGGAATGTCATCTGTCCCTTTTCCTGTTGAACTAGGCAGTAGAAGACATCATCTGCCTCTTTTTTGTCAAACTAGGAAGTAGAAGACATCATCTGCCTGTTTGCCTGTTGAACTAGGAATTCTGAAGATTTTATATCGAGCAGCTCCTGCACTCTCTGCAAATATTGGTCTCTCTTTTCTCAACTTGAAATTACCACCTAGACACATAAATAGCTTCGAATGTACCCAAAATAATTACTTCCTCTGCACTTCTCTCTTAATCTGAATTCCATAGTCATGGGATAATGTAAATAATATGTATTGTCTTCAGCGCCCATACCCTTAAACACTGTGATCTACTGATCTTCCTGCATGAATGATGAAGATGATGGTAAAAAAAAAAAAATCCTGCTTTTGATAATGAAGATGGTAGCAGTGATGAACACTGAAATTTTTGAGGAGTATAATTGCATAAAGGGCCCAAATGTTTAGAGAGCTGGCAGTATAATGTCTGAAATGACCTAATAGTTAGAGAGAAAATATAGACCTCAGGAAAATCTTGCCACATAAACTATTCACACACTCTTTATTCTGCTTTATTATCTCTGCATGATAAATGGTTTTCAGACAAGGGCTTAAACCATTTATAAGGAATGCAAATGACTTAGATTCCTATGCTGTGATACCTACAATGCCTTGGACAGTTTCAACAAAGATACCTCTCCCACGATGGCAATCTCTGCAGTTTTGGGGAGAACTCTACAGTGGAATGGGCACCATGCAGCCCACCCACCAGCAGTATAACATGGTGAAAGGTTGAATTATGTCAGTAAATGTGGGCTCTGAATAAAAGCACTGCCCTTCTTCTGGTCTTTGATTGCTTTCCTGAGGTGTTGGTTGAAACCCAGGCAGACTGCTGCAGCAATTAACAGAGACTGGGACTCGCTAACTGGAGGCTTTGGGGGAAGACTGGACATTTTCTGCTGATATGCTTCGTATCTCATATGGTTTAGTGTATGGAAGAGGGATGGAAAATAGATTAAGGAGGGAACAGGCATTTAAGTTCTTTTTATATAAATACATCAGACAATGAATTTAAAGTGTATAACTGGTTTGCAGTAGAAGGCATATATGAAATCAATACCTTTTAATTAGTCCTATTTAGGACAAGGAGAGAGATTGAAGTAGGGAAGGAAACCCACAGAGATAACAGAGACGAATCGTCTTAGACTGGTTTATGTGGAAATGTGAATGATTCTCCTTGGTTTCGAAATACCTGTAGGCAAAGGATTTGATCCTATTCATCTTTCTGCAATCTGTAGGGTTTACCTCCCTAACTGCTTGCTCTAAGGCAACAGTCCAGACACGGACTTCCAAGGAAATCAAAGCATATTTAATTCAGTATAAAAATGACACACCTCAATGTGCTCGAAATAAATCACTTTGCTGTTTTTTAGGGTAAATTCAATAGTGATGTAATTTGAGATCTTTGTTTTTGTTTGAACACAAAATACATTTTTTGTTTTCAAACAAAAAAAAAAAATCAAAGTTTAAGTTGATATTTTTGAATGATAAGACACATTGCAACCAAAAATGGGTAGCTTGTCTCAATGACAATATTCATAGTCTAGTACTCTCCCTGACAAATATATCAAAATAATCATTTTAGCATAAAAATATCCCATGGAGATGCACACACATACATTAAAGTTGTGCAGGAGGAGATTTTGGACTTCAGCAATGAGAGATGAATGCTATAGGTTAACAGGTTTTGGTCTTTAAAATGAGAACATTTCTCAACCCCTTCTATTTATCCAAACGTGGGACACACCTGTGGATATTTCCTAGAACTGGTACCCATGGAAGTTGTATGTCAATCCTATATAATAATGTGCATAATTTGGCTGGTGTAAATTGACAATATTCCATGTGCATTAATTGTGAAACAATGGGATATTTTACATTCAGACCTCAGCTTAATTGAAATAATTAAAGAAGAATATTAAGCCCCAATTTGAGACTTGCTTTCAGAATTAAATTAGGTCTTCATCTCTTATACATCTCCTAAAAAGTAACCTGATTTGCACTCATTAAATGAACACATTTTCTATCAACATTGAGACATGGTGTCTCATTCCTCTTCCGGCAATTGAAACTTCTGCAAATACAAAGGTTGAGTATGACGCTTGCTTTATTTAGGTCCCTGAAACATCCATTAATGCTTTATTAGACTGTAGAATAGCTGGAAATATTAACACTTCATTTCCCAAGACACCAAAGCTAAAAATGAAACTAAATAATGCATTCAGGACATACAGATAAACTGTTGTGTAACTAGCAACTGGATACTTCACTTCTTTTTTTTTTTTTTTTTTTTTTGCTTTGTCTTTGTCCACTACTACATAGGTAGCATCCCTCAAATTTAAACCAAAGGGGAAGAGACAGATTACCCTGATTAAAAGGTCATAGTGACCTTCAGTTAAAGCAACAGTTGAAAGTATAGGTAGAATAATTTTATGTGTTCGTAAGCATGGGGCTGAATTTTTATTTTCCCAAATTAATTGTGGCAATGGGTGATTTCTGCCCTGCTAGTCCTAACAATGTGCCTTGAGAAATTTCATGTGCAGAAATTTGCCAAATTTGAACGCACAAATTTCACTAACACAACGTTGCCTGTATTTTGTCAAAGCATCTGACCCCCAAAATACTCCTACTACCTGAATGTGTCTGGAGCCTGATTTATGACTTTCTCATGAAAGTTAACACCAGATCAAGCTACTGGACTCTACAAAGGCAATAAGAGTGCAAAACCATAGGTGAGATAGTTCTGATGAGTTTTAGGTAGCGGATATCATATTTTCTTCACCGGCACATCAATTTTCGGAGACACATCTTCAGAGAAGCAATGGCAGCCTCAGGAAATCACAGAGGTCGTTCTCAAGAATTCAGGGCACAGGAGAAGTGCCACGGGGAATGCCAACAACACATTAGTGAAAATGCTCAACTTGTCCGTCATCATTACGAAAATCCACTGTCCTCTGTTTTCTTCGGGTGCTGGCAAAGCTCATGGCAAGGGAGGGGCATTCCAACTCTAAAAGATCACTTCCTTTATCCATGTGTTTGTTCCAAAGAAAAAGAAATAAGCAGAATCACTTTGTGTGTAGATGTTACTCAGTTGTTAGTAGTTTCAGTGATCTCAGCAAAGCATGGGTGGTATTATCCACGACACCACAGCGCACAGACAGAGGAAATGCAATGGTGCCCATCATCCGTTAAAGGATGAAGTCTGTCTGTTAAATGCAGACTTCGAGGTGCATTGCTCAGATTCCAGCTTCAGGGTTTATTTTACCACAGCACGTCAGTTACCTTGTTAGTTAAAAAGGCAAGACAATCCCACCACCACCGACGATACCAAGATAGAGAATGATTTATGCACCCCACAAAAAGACTTTAGTGGAAAGTTATCCCTCGGTAAAACTAACCCTTTGACGTGCCAGATATTCAAATGCACCTTGGATCTGTAATCAATAAATAACAAAATGAGAAACTGCCACCGAGTTTGAGAAGTAGAGCCCACAAAATATAATATGATGCCGAGTTGAGAAGCTCTTTTAACAATAGGTAATTCAACTCAATAAATAAGCATTGAAAACAAGTTGTGCTTTTCTGATACCAAACTGCATTTAAAACTAAGGTGAATTACTAGAACTCATGCGAACTTCATTACAATAAAATCTGGTATAAAAAAGGGGAGTGATCACTTAGATCACTCCTGTGCACAAATACCGCTATACATATCCTTTTGCATATCCTGTATCTTTATAATCATAAATAAACTTAAACATCATGGCAATACCCAGCCGCCACAGACTCTGCTGTTTATGTTGGCTGCTGAGAGTTCACACAGAGGTGGGAGAATTGTCGTTGGCTAACAAGAGCCAGATACTCCTCTAGAAGCTTGCACTGATTCCCTTTCCAGGGTAGCCGGCAGCCTGGCTCACAGATGTGGGGTGCGATGTGGGCACCTCAGCCTCATCGTCACAGGGCTTTGGAGAGCAGGTACCTCCGTCAAGGCATTGCCACAGAGGGGCTCCTATCCCCAGGAAGAGAAGTTGTGTGGAGCACGCCGTTATTGCAATTTATCTCCGTACATGGAAACTTTATACATCCAGAAGGACAAAGTCGACATGCGTAATGGCCTCCTCCTTTGTCTTCTTTCCCATCTTTCTTCCTAAAATCTCTTCCTACCCCACTCCATTCTCCAAACTGCTCCAAGCATGAATATCACTGTGATCTTTCCAGTGAAGACTTCAGACCACACTGATGAGTCGAAATGTCTAACTGCTGTGAAATGCCAGGACCAGGGTTTGAAACTCGTGCTTCATAGCACTGCATCAGGGTAATTCTTTCTTTAAATCTCAATTAGGTCAAATACTGTGCTGTCGTCCTCTTGGGATATCAATTGACTGCCTACATCTTTCTCCTGCCTCTTCCCCTCCAGCACCAGATCAATGAGTTCTTCAAGCCAGAACTTCAGTGATTCCTTCTCTATGACATCTTCACTAACTCTTCAAATTGTAATTAATATTGGCTTTCTTCTTCCTTCCCTCCTTCCCATCTTCCCTCATTCCTTCCTTCTCTCCTCCCTCCCTTCCTTCCTTCCTTTTCTCCTTCTTTCCATCCTTCCTTACCTCCTTCTCACCTTCCTTCCTTCCTTCCTTTCAACCCTCTCTTCATCCCTCCTTCCTTCTCTCTTCTATCCTTCTTTCCCTCCTTCCTTCCATCCTTCCTTCCTTTCCTCCTTCTTTCATTCCTTCCCTCCTTCCCTTCCTTCTTCCCTTCCCTCCTTCCTATCTTTCTTTTCCTCCTTCCTTCTTCCCTCCCTAATTCTGTGTCTCCTCCTTCCTTTTTCCTTCCATCCTTCCTCCCTTCCTTCCTCATTTCTTACTAATTTTATTACACATCTACTTTGCAATGTGTTTGAGAAAAATAAATAAAGTCCTTTCATCAAGGAATCCACACACAATAGAGAAACATATCTAAAGAGATAATTGCAATAGTTTACAGTGAGTCATTTTTACATTTATTTTATCAATAGCAACATTCTGCATTTTATATACTTTTGTACTTCTCAGTCATTGATTTCAACACCATTTTCTTATTTTCCTTTGTTTTCACAGCAAAGCTCCCTTCTCTTTCGACTCTGTGTTCCAATATTTCTTCAGGTGAAACATATCGAATTGAATGAGCACAGCCTGATGCCTGCCTTCTCATACGAAAACAGCAAATCGTACGTTCGATGCAGCCTCTACTACCTTCTAAATAACTTTAATTCAGTGCATTTGGTGAAATGAGTTGTATAAACACATCAAAGATATGCCAAAATGTGTAGGGAAGGGAGCAAACAGTGCTAACAAATTACCTTGCAGCTCCTGGAGCATATTTTTAATGTCTGGAGATTTCAGTTTGTTACAACGTAACCACCACAAAACACCTTCGTGTTTGCGTGAGTCTAGTAGGTTAATTTCTCACTCTCAGGAAATTGCTGTAATTGGTATCGACCGTCATTAGCTTCCTCCGTGAAAATAGCAGTAGGCAGTCCTGGCAGTGCAATTACCTGCGGGTACCTGTCTTTACACGTAGGTGTGTTGAGGGACCACACCATGCACTCTGCCTTTTCAGAGATTCAGAGGATTAATGAACTGTGGAGAGTTGGAAAGAACACACTCCTTCAGGTAAGACAAACCAGAGCTGAACTGTAGCTTGAACTCATTGTAAAACTGAAGTTAAACAATTTCCTCTCTAAGTTCAAGAGATTTATGGTACAACCGGGTGACTATAGTTAATAACAATGTAGTGTATAGTTGAAAATTGCTGAACATATGTATATATATATATATATATATATATATATTTCAAGAAGTTATATTTATAATCAAGAGTCTGGGGGATGGACACGCTCTGACTCGGGTGGGGCAAAGGCGATATACATAACCTAAACATTTGCACACCTGTAATATGCTGAAATGAAAGAAATTAAAAATATGGAGAGTTCATAACAAAAATTTAACAGGCTAGATTATGTAAGTTCTACATCAAAGGATATTGCATGTGGTAAAGCAACAGCAGTTAGGTATAACAATTGTAATTATTTGCTGGGTACCTGTAATGTACTAGACAATGTGATAGGTATTTGCATAAAGTATCTCATTAATACCACAATTCTGTGAAAATACTATGACTATTCCCAATTGTATTTATATATATATATGTACATATATATATATTTTTAATTTCAGAGTATTATGAGAGTACAGATGTTTAGGTTACATATATTGCCTTTGCCCTGCCCAAGTCAGAGCTATAAGCATGTGATTTTAAATGCTCACACCACAAAAAAAAGGGATATACTGTAGATGCTAATTATCTCAATTTAAGCGCTCCACAATGTGAAATACACATATTTCAAAACATCATGTTATACACCATAGATACGTGTAATTTTTGTCCACTAAAAAGAAATTTTAAAAAATATTCTTTTCTTTGGATTTCAGTTTCCCCAACCGTAAAATGGTAAATAATACCTCCCTCTCAGACCTGTTTGAGAATCAAAGGGAGATATTTTATAAATGTAAGTTTTTTAAAAAAATTTGAATTTAAAATATTACATTGAATTATAGTATTCTGCTTTCATTAATAGAATGTTTGAAATAAACCAAGTAACTACACCCCAAAATGCTAAGACTAATCAAATGAAAGCAAGCCTGTAGTTACTGTAGCACTTGACTCGCAGATAGCACCACTGAAGGATGCAATTTTGGGGTGTGGCACATTGACCCCAAAACAGGGTTGGGTGTCTGAACTGTACTGTGGCTCTAACCCTCTCCCATTGCTCAAGTTGCTGAAAAGGCAGAGGTTCAAGTTTAACTGGCAGAGAGTAGTTCTTTTTTTCTCTTTTTTTCTCTACCTATAATGAAAGTCTATTGCTTGCATGGTTGCAAACAGAACTTCCCACCTTTTTGTTTTAAAGATGGATTTATTGAAGCATATATACATACGGTCAGATTCACCCATATGGGTGAACTTTTGGAAGAATTTTGATGTGTCAGTTCTTATAACCAGCACTACAATCAAAATGACACATCCAACATTCCATTCTGCACCCAGCCACTGGTAAGAAGGACTGTGTTTTCTCTTCCCGAACTCTGTCTTTTCCTGAATGTCATACAAATGAAGCCATACACTATTTGCCTTTTAAGCAGGACCTCCTTTACATAAAAAAAAAAAACCTTTAGATTAATGTATATGGCTACAGATGTCATTAATTTGTTCTTAACTCCTGAGGAACATCCCATGCAAGAGACATATCATGGTTTGTCTATCCATGGTTGATGGACATTTGGGTTGTTTCCTGTTTTTGCTGATTATAATAAAATTGATAAAAACACATTCATGTAGAGGTCATTGTATTTTCATTGGTTTTTATTTCTCTTGGATGATTCCTGGCATGAAATTGTTAGGTCGTATAGTAAGTAGATGTTAAATTGTGTAAGAAATAGCCCAATTGTTTTAATAGCTACACTGTTTTGCATCCTTACTGCCAATCCTTACCAACACTCAGAATTGTCATTTTATTTTTCTGTAGCCATTCTATTTTTTGTTTGTTTTGAGACAGGGTATCTCTCTGCCACCCAGGCTAGAATGCAATGATGTCATAACAGCTCACTGCAACCTCAAGCTCCTGGGCTCAAGCTATCCTCCTGCCTCAGCTTCTGCAGTAGCTGAGACCACAGGTGCCCGATACCATACTTGGCTAATTTTTCTAATTTTTGTATAGACA
The DNA here is from genome assembly GCA_008750895.1 of Mirza zaza. Classification (NCBI taxonomy): domain Eukaryota; kingdom Metazoa; phylum Chordata; class Mammalia; order Primates; family Cheirogaleidae; genus Mirza; species Mirza zaza. Next base: position 17,666 of record VSMD01022995.1, on the reverse strand, counting down.
GGGTCTCAGTCCTGCTCTGATTGGTCTCAAACTCCTGAGCTCAAGCAATCTTCCTGCCTCAGCTTCCTAGAGTGCTAAGACGACAGGCGTGAGCCACTATGCCTGGCCAATGGCCATTCTAATAGTACATTCTGATGGGATTTTAAATTGTAATTTCATCATGATTAATGATGCAGAAGGGGTTTTTTTGTTGTTGTTGTTTAATTTGCTTATTGACCACTAAAATATCTTCTTGGTCAAGTGTCGTTCAAAGTCTGTTTGGCTTTGAGGGGGATTGTACTGTACATGTCCTTACTGTTGCATAGTGAGGATTCTTTATTTATTCTGTGCATGATTCCTTTATGAGCAATGAGTTTTGCAAATAGTTTCTTCCAGTCTGTGGACCTGCATTTCCTTTTTTCACAATGTCCTTTAAAACTAAGTTTTCCATTTTGATAAATTTTAATTAATCAGTTTTATATTTGATGATCCATCGTCATTTGCATTCTAAGAAATCTTTACTTAATACAAATCATAAAAAATGTTATTCTAAGTTTTCTTCTATAATTTTTATCTCAGGGTTTCCATTTTGATCTGTGACACATATCAAGTTAATTTTAATATGGTCCAAGGCATTCATTGAGGTTTTGTCTTGTATTGTTTGCCTACATTAATAGATGTGCAATGATTCCAGAACCACTTGTTGAAAGACTATCATCTCTACTGAATTACCTTAACGACTGTATCAAATATCTATTTATACATATGTGGGTCTATTTACGACTATTTAATTAAGGCCCAATAATCTATCCGACCGATTTTGATTATTGAGGGTTCAACACTTTTATATTTTAGGAGAAGCTGTTGATGTTTTTAAAACTCTCACTGTGATTTGTTTGGCATATTGTTAAACTCAAAAATCAATTTGAGAAAGACTGACTTCTGACCGGTATTCTTTTCTGACTTCTCTCATCAAATATTCAATCCAAGCATATACATTTTGCACATACTTTGTTAGTTTTATGTCTTCACATTTCAGGTTTTTGTGCTATTTGCACATGACCCTTTCTTGTACATTTTAACTTCCAATTATTCATTGTTAGTATTGATAAATGTGATTGTATTTTATGTAGCACTTATATCCTATTAACTTAATAAACTCTTTAGTTTTAAAGTATTTTTGTGACCATTTATGATTATCTTTATAGTCAATAATATTATTGGCAAAGGCAGATTTCTTTCTTCTTTCCTTTTCAATCTGTATTCCTTTTATTTCTTTTTTCTTTTTTGATTGCACTGGCCAGGATTTCCATACAACCTTAAAGACAAGTAGTGAGGGAAGACCTCCTTGCCTTGTTCTCGGACACTAGGGGTAAAACATTCCATCTTCCACTATTGATATATTAATACACAGAGCTGTTGATTTTTCTCAGATGCCTTTTCTCTTGAATTCCTGGTTTGCTAAGAGTTTTTATCAGGATTGGATGTTGCATTTTCTCAAATGCTTTTCTGATACTCTTTTGATATTCATAGTTTTTTTTTTTTTTTTTTTTTTTGGTTTCATTGTTTGGTTGTTTGATCAGTTGGTTCACTGTTTCTTTGAATATAGAACTATCCTTACATGGCAAGCATAAATCCTATTTAACAATGATGTATGAACAGTTTTTTTGAGACAGAGTCTCACTCTGTTGCCTGGGCTAGAGTGCCACGGCAGCAGCCTAGCTCACAGCAACCTCCAACTCGTGGGCTCAAGCAATCCTCCTGCCTCAGCCTCCCAAGTAGCTGGGACTACAGGCATGCGGCACCATGCCCGGCTAATTTTTCTGTATATTTTTAGGGGGCTAATTAATTTCTTTCTCTTTTTAGTAGAGACAGGGTCTCGCTCTTGCTCAGGTTGGTCTTGAACTCCTGACCTTGAGTGATCCTCCCGCCTCAGCCTCCCAGAGTGCTAGGATTACAGGCGTGAGCCACGGCGCCCGTCCTTAACAATGATGTATGAACATTTATCTATGGCTGGGTTTGTAGGTACTGAACTCTTGTGAGGCATATTGGTGTGTAGATTCCTTGCTTGTGATGTCATTGCTCTTTTTATCATAGCAATCTAGGTCTCTTGGATATCTGTATAGCTGTTCCAAATTTGTTTTGGCATTTACATGGTATAATTTTTTGCATTTTTAAAAACTTTGTTCCATTAAATATTTTTATATTTAATGCAGTCTTCTTGTAATCATTGCATGCCAGGATTTTCGTTAATCCAGTATGACAATTTCTTCTTTTTAATTGGAGTGCTTAGATCATTTACCCCTAATATGATTTTATTGATGTGGTTGCAGCTAAATTCATCATCATTCTCAATCCATTCTCTTTGTTCCATATATTCTTTGTTATTTTTTTTTTCTGTCTTCATGAATGTGGGTAAGACCTAGTACTTGTGTCTAACAAATAGAACATTGAAAATGTAACGGCGTATCACTCTCTTGATCATGATATGTTATAAAAAGTCTTAGTCCGGTTAGAAGATGCTTGCAAAAGATCTCCTCTCTTTTCCATTTTCTCCCTCCCTTCTTCCTTCCACTTCTAGCTTTGAATAAGTTTGCCTCTGTAAATTCTATAGCTATGAGAAAATACATTTTTACAGCAACATCAGTAAGTGTGTTATGGAAACAGGCCCTTCCCCTGTGGAACCTTCAGATGAGCATGTAGCCCAGACAACACCCAAATTATACGTCTGCTTTTGAAGAGATATAATTTGCATATGACCCATCTACACTGTGCCAAACTCTTGTACCTAGATAATGATTATATTTTGTTTTAGGCCAACACATTTTTGGCAATTAGTTACGTGGCATAGAAACCTAGCATGCCTTTCTAGGGATTTTCACTTGTTTATTAAGATCCGTGTCTGTTATCACATGAGTTTCGTCTGAAGCTCTTTGATGGGCCTAGGAAAATAAGATGATTTTTGGTGTATCTGGCTTATTTTTGATTAGTAACATGGGAAGATTCATTCTTTCCATCTTACTCCATCTTAGGTGAAGCAGAAAATCCTTTCTTGCCCTTTAGTGACTTCTGTTCCCTTTCTTTTCCTCATGGGGTTAGTTGCAACATGACCTTACCTTACTGGGCTAGAGTGCCACAGCAGCAGCCTAGCTCACAGCAACCTCCAACTCAAGGAGGATTGCTCAAGCAATCCTCCTGCCTCAGCCTCCCAAGTAGCTGGGACTACAGGCATGCATCCTATTGCATTTTCCCCCCACCTATTGCATTTTTCCTCCACCATATAGAATCCTAAAAATTCCTAGCGAGAGAAAAATATCCTGGTCATTTGTTTCTGCCTGCAACTTGTGACTCAAATTACTGGAGAATGAGGGAGGAAGCTTATTTCCATATACACTTTTTCATTCCAGTGTGAAATGTGATGTGTGTTCCACACATGTTTATAGGGCTGAGTATTCTCCGTGAGGTTTTCATTCAGTGCTTCCAGCGACAGAAAACTCTCCCACTACCATAGCGTGGTTATGACCACGGATGTCCTGGTTTTGTTTTAGAAATTATTTATTCCATGCATCTACACACCGGCTGTACAAGTCTGGTGAAAGATTTCCTGTAGAAGTTAATCCTTAACAAACACACTAATAAAGATAAAGCACAAAGTAGTCCCTGCAAATATTATGCTGGCGTTTTTTGTCTCTAATCCTATTCAGAACAGGACAAAGGACCAGGAGAAGAGAGAGCTGTACGCTCCACATGTATATCTGCAAGAGGAAGAGTCTTCTGTCTAGGTAAAAATCTGGGAATTTTATTGTATTATCTCCTTAGCTCTCAATCCTACATTGTGCGGTAATAATTAATATTAGCATTTTACAGATAAAGAGATAGAGACCCAAAGTAACTGAGACCCAAAATAATTTACAACGTGAGTGACATCATGAAGTTACTGATGGGCAGAACCGTTATTCAAACATTGCATTCACACCACTGGAGGATGTTATTAACATTTTTCCAAATATGCAAACTTCAGGGGAATCCTCCTAGGAGTGCAGCATAGTGTTTTCCTCATCTTGGGTTGCTTGACAGAAAGTTTCATGGATTAAATTGGCCCATTGAAAACCAGATGAAGAGTTTCTTAGCCTTACATCTCCCATGAGATTCGTTTTGTACTGTGTTTATTTGGTGCATGCATCTTGGTGCACGGCTTTTTGTCCCCCCTGTTACTTTAAATGCTTTCCTCAGATGCCATTTTAACTTTAATTCATGCATTGCTTTTAAAACATTTATATACTGAAGGGCATGCACTAATCGTACAACATACAGCATTGCTCACCCTCACCTTTCATTCTAATAGTATTCAAATCACAGCGTTATTTGCCTCCACACATGGGTATTTTTATTAATCTTCTCATACCTCATTTCCCAAGGTTAACCATAGAAAAGAAGATTTACAATTCTTTTAGGGAATTTAAATGGGTAGGATAACCTGTCTAGGAAAACTATGGGGAAGAATTTCAGCATGTATTGCTTAAAAGACTTGAAGAATGCGGCACCTCATGGAGCAAAAGCCTTTTATTTTTATCAGCTTACCCAGCCCTGTGCCTGCTTATTGGATTTACTTTCTCCCAATAGTTCTGGTATTATTCAACTATTTAAATTCATTAATTATGTATAATCTGATTTTTGCTTTAAAATGAACAATTATTTAGCTTATCATCTAAAAACTTGTTATCATGTGTTTTAACAAGCATTTGATAGTGGGGTTCTTGATTGGGTTTATGTTCATTTATAAACACCAAGGTCTGTTGGTGAATGTTAAATAAAAACAACAACAACAACAAATGTCTTGGACCTTAATAGAGTTACCTATATAACTAATTCAAGTCAAATATTAAACATAGACACAATGTCAGGATCTAACTAAAATTTTTATAAATGCCAATGTTAGAGACAATAGAAATTAAATTCTTCGTAAATGACCAAGGAGGTGAACTTCATAAAGTTATTTTAGGTATATAATATGATGTTTTTTAATTAGATGTGTATAACGTAGTATTCTTACAAGATTCCACTATGCAAACTCACATTTGTATTTTTCGAGCTTGACACTGCATATTTTTATCTGGGGTTTTGCAATGCTGATGTTGGTATTTGCTTGTTATTATGTTAATCTCCTGATAATCTTAGAATATTGTTAACTCAGTCAAAGAGTTATAAGTCATTTAGTAAGCATGCTGTGTACAAAATTATCTTTCCTAGGTTTTAAAGATAATGTTTAAATGCAACATACGTTTTGAGAAATGCAAAATGATAAAAAATTTCCAGTACAAGATTTGACTTTAATCTTAACGTTTTAAGCCCTTAGAAGTTCATTCAAGATGAGTATCTTATGGACATTCATTTTATTGACAAACGACTATGCTGTTCGGATGAAATAAATACCATTATCCTATATATAAATTAAAAATTTTATTTTCCATGGTGGCGTAACTATTTTGATTTTTAGTGGAAGGTGTTACAAAAGCAAAGAGACACTAATCCACTTTGACCAGAATGGAGGCAGGACTGACTTCTAGGTTAATGAGCAGCAAAGCGAATCAATTTATAAATCAGTTTCACATCAAATTAGGGATTGGTGGTTAACTGGAAACCCTGCGTCTTTGAAGCCAGATCCGTCAGGAAAAGTGCCACGTGTCTCTTAGGGGAGCATGTCTAGTCTAAAAAGATTTCACAGCTCCGAATCCCAAATGCATATCTCCTGGTAGGGAGTTTAACTTTGAGAACAAAGTAGTTCACATTCTCCAACCTTGGTGTGTGGGCTCTGGAAGGCAGGAAGGGGCACCTTCACTGACCCAGATGGTGCCCGTCAGTAGATACTATCCAGTTTGGTCCAGGATAGAAGGAAGGTGTCCTCTGTGGACCAAGACGCAGGTATCTGTCTGTCAGAAAAATGCCTCCCCTCCAAAGTTATAAACACCCTAATTCCTGCAATCTGTAAATGCATGATGTTATAGCACAAAGATTGCAGTTGCAAATAGAGATTTCAAATCAGTATAATTTAGGGCAGGTGGACTGTTGCCGATTGTCTGGTTGCATTCAAGGTGAGCACAAAGGTCATCATTAAAGGCGTAGGCAGGAATTGGTAAGGAGAAACTCGAACGGGGCCACAGAAAAAGACTCAGCCCAGTGCTGCTGGTTTTGAAGATTGGGGAGGGGACTACCACATTCACTGCCAGCCTTGGGAGCTGGAAATGGATTCTCTCTGAGAACATCAGGAAGGAAAGACAGTCCTGCAGGCATCTTTGTCTTAGCTCAATGAGCCTGATTTTTGATCTCAGATCTCCAGGAATGTAAGATGGCATTTTTGTTTTGTTGTAAGCTGCTCTATCCGTGGTCATTTATTATGAGAACAGTAGAAAACCAATACAGGGAAGATGATAAATTTGCTGGTAGGAGCTGGTGGACATACTCTAGACTGTTTCTGAATTTCCTGAAGTCATCACCTGAGAAGGAGAGGGGGTGAGTAACACGTGTGAAACATTCATCTCGGAAGATAGGAGCATAACTTGGCCCAGAAAACATGGTAGACTTGCCTGATGACACGGATGTTCTATTTGCACTCAGTGAAATTAAATTTAATTTTCTGCCTGCATGTGCAATACACAATGGTTCTGTTACTTCAGTACTTATTCAACGAAACATGAGAAAAATGCATTTTCACAGAGTTCTAAACAGACTCAAAAAAAAAAAAAATTTCAAAGTCCACGTCTTTATCAGAGGAGAGCTCCCAAACATATAATAAATTATTTTTCCTAGGTCTGGAAAAACAGAAGGACATGTTATCTTTAGAGGAATGACATGTTATTACCCATAATTAGAAGGAGTGGGAAAAGTTCCTGTTTAAGAAGTTTTGAGTTTTTCTCACATTTTAGTGATGGTTTCAAGATTCTAGTAAAATGATACCTTAACATATGGGCAGTGACAGTCAACATTGATTACTAGGGTTTAATTATAATAATGACTGTGGGATTCAATAACTATAATTCACAAGGATGGTAGCAGTCCTACCAGCTGTGATTTTTCATCTGACTATTTAGCTACTTTATAACCCAGATTGTATAAATAGTTTCATATTAATAGCATTTGCACTGTGATCAATCTGACATGTTGTAAATGCTATCTGGCCAGCTATAGGCCACCCACAGTCAGAATATCCAGAATGTTTCCTTGTTTTTACATAAGACAGAGGAAGCTGTTCTGAGGAAAGATACACAATGATTAATTTAAAAAGTATAATTCTTTGATAATATGCAAAATGTACATATTTTCATTTTATACATAACTTAAGGAGTAAGAAGATTCACATCATTTATACCCATTAAGATGTAAGTATTTTAATCATTACAGAACAAATATTTACATCTTCAAATAAAACATACTTCAGCCTTTATGTATTTTATATAGGCCATCTCCAGGTTAATATCAAATGAGCGTAAAATTTTAAAAATCTGTAATTGCATTTCTAAACTCAGGGTATACAAAGTCACCTTTTTCCATATCTGATGATCCACATCTATTTTGCTCATCCTAATACACACAATTTCTTTTAAAAATAACAATAAAACCTCAAAATCCCAGTGACATCTGCATGTGTCATTCAGTAATTACATGCTGGTTTCTTCTATACCATTAAAAATTGTACTGAAAATTTACCAAAAAAAACAAAAAACAAAAAACAACATAATTACCACCTTATGTCACCTGCAGATAGCTAAAAATTACAGGCAGAAAGCCAAAATATGTCAGTACAAATTCTAACCGGAAACTTTACACTTCTGAAAATGTCTTCAGAGAAATTCACACCTATTTGCAGGTGAGAAAGAACATTATGTAGCTTGAAGCATTAGGTGGAAGGATCAGGTGTTCGGCTCCTAAGACATTATAGGAAGTGTTTCCACGAGCTGCTCATGAATGTTGTGAGCAGAGGATAAGCATGTTGAAATGACCAGTGTAGATGAGCAAAAATAAGGTGGACTACTTGGAGGATCACTCTGCCCCACACCCTGTGGAATAAATTTGAGTTCACAGTGTTTTGGGCTGTCCTCCATTTCCAAACTGGTACACGGCATATTTCCCAATCTAGAATCCAATTGTTTTTTAATTAAAAAAATAAATTATTGATTATGTGCTATATGCTGGGTCCTTTTGCAGCTGTGTTTTGATTGTGTTCCGGAAAAAAAAAAAAAAAAAAAAAAGATGACTCCTCTCAGATTTGGTAAGTAATTATAATGCTATGCAAAAATGGTAGGAGCTTGGAAGAATGTCCATCACCTTTTTTAAAAGAATTGATGATTGGTGTGAGGATTAATAAATGAGATTCAATCCAGGAAATGGATGATAGACGTATTTTGTTAGCTGAGAGGGGTTTGGGGAAGAATGATTCAAGGCAGGTGATCATGGCATGATGCTCAGGTACAGGGTTGAGGACATAGAAAACACTCCACTTTTAGACCTGTTGACTTGGCACATGGCCAGCAATGGCAAACAAAGGAGGAGGGGCACATCGGGGGAAAATTGCATTTTGGTGTCTTCTACGGGAAAGGTCAGGTAGAGACAGACAAGAGCAAGTTGGATGCTCAATGTGAAGGTCACATTGAGCAATGCCCATAAAACTAGAAGTGCTTTTCTAGGGATGGCAGAGTGAACAGCCAGTGGGAACTGGTGGGATCTTTATATTTCACAGGGCACTGGAAGATGAGAAATCATCAACGAATAGCAAAAATAAAAAGGGCAGAGGTATCATAGTATTAATTTGCCCAGAAACAGTGAAGTATCAATTTGCCCAGAAACAGTAAAGTATCAAATAGCTAAAGACACAGAGATACAAAATTGCAGTAGGTTGAAAATTGGTGTGACTGTGTGTGTGTGTGTGTGTGTGTGTGTGTATGATATAAAATGTAATATATGTATATGTATATATGATATAAAATGTAATATATATATGTATGTATATACATACACACCCACACATATATATGATGCAATTAATGGACCCATGTCAAGCAGGAGAAGCCTGATTGGTAAGGCCTTTATTCACGTCCTATTCAGCACTTTTATCAATGACCTAGATAAAAGTGTGTAACACATATAGTGAAACTTGGAGATGACATGGGATTGGAAGGAACTGGGCATAAGTTAATAGACAGAATCAGGAAAGACCTAGATAAATAGAAGGTATACATTGGGATTCTGCTTTTAGGTCCAAAAATCGTTAGCCCAAGTGCAAAAGGAAGCATAATTTATATAGGCTTAGCGGTGTAGTGCAAAAAATTCTTGGTGCGCTAGATATTCGAATTGTGAAGTGTTGGTGTGTGAGGAATACCAATGCATCCTCAAAAAAAAAATTGTCTTGCAGTGTCTGTAAACCGATTTTGCTTTGCAACCGTCAAATGATATCTGGATTATTGCCTTTAGTTTCGGTTCTGCTTTTAAAGACGGGATTAGGTGGACTAAAGCATTCAGAAAACATCGAATGCACTAAGACAAGGAATCTAACTGCATGTGAAATATTCAGAGGAGTTAGACTTAGTCAATCTAGTGAAATGGAAACTGAGTATGTTATTTGCAAATATTTCAGTCATAGTTACATATAAAGCAATTCAACCATTTCCTGGGAATCATTGCTCCTGTAAGGGGAAGTTAGAAGCTAGATGCTGTGTAAGTCACTAAGTCTTGCTTAGCGAAACTAAGGCTATCCCTGGAACCTACGGAAATTCCTTGGAAGTACTCCATGGTGTACATACACCACATTTTATTAATCCTCTCATGGATTTATGGGCACTTGAGTTGTTTCCACATCTTTGCAATTGTGAATTGTGATGCCATAAACATTCAAGAGTGCAAGTGTCTTTTTGATAAAATGTCTTTTTCTCCTTTGGGTAAATACCATGGAGTACTAGATAGCCATAAAACGTAATGGTGATCTAGTATCTTTTGCAACAACCCAGATGTAGCTGGAGCCCATTTCTCTAAGTGAAGTATCACAAGAATGGAAAAACAAGCACCACATGGACTCACCATTAAATTGGAACTAATCAATCAACACTAATGTGCACACATGGATATAATATTCATCAGAAATCAAGAAGATAGGAGGGGGAGGTGGGATGGGTAAATTCACACCTAACGGGTACAATGCACACTATCTGGGGGATGGGCACACATAACTTTGACTCAAACTGTGCAAAAGCAATTTATGTAATGAAAACATGTGTACATCCGTTATATTCTGAAATTAAGAAAAAATTCCTTGGCAGGAGCTGTTCAAGGAAAGTCTAGAATCTGGTATGGCAGAAGATTTCATGAACATATTCAATTATGGGATGGCTGGTTGAACATAAATCTCTTTAGAGTCTCTCTGTCATTTTTCTTCCCTGAGATTCTCTGATAATTTAAAATTTTTCTCCAATTAACAATTCTGAAGCCTGGGAATAATATCACTTGTCTCTACTTTGAACTATATCAGAGTAGAATGTCTGTGATAGCTTCTCTTTTCCCATGCTACACATTGACAAATTCCCAGTGTCATATATTTAATTTCCATTTATTTTGTAATCCATGGTTATCATAAACTTGATTAAAATGTTTTTTACCAGTTTATAGCAATATAGTCAATAGCTTTGGGCACTTCAATTTTTTCATTTACCCATTTAAGTTATTTTTAGCTATTTTGCCAGCCATACACTTATGATAACCAAGTGCAAACAATAATGTAGACATAGGCACAATAAATAGTCGTACACACACACAAAGCATATATAGACCTTATTAAAGATATTTCAATTACTCAAAGGAAAAAAAATCTTCAAAACTATTTCTTGCTTTATTTAAAAATAAATAAGCGATGATGTAGAAAGTTTAAACAGAACTACACAAATTAAAATGCTGAAAAACACAATCAGCTTAAGACCTTTCAAAATGTTATCCAATGACGTAAACACAACTCTGTGTAAAAAAGTGCAATTATATAGTCACCAGAGGAGGGGGAAAATGTAATTGATTAAAATGAAAATAGTCAGCTTTTAATTAGCTTGGCTATGGGATGGAATGTTATCAGAATCACGGTACAAAGTCTCCATGCATATACATCATACATATATGACTTCAGAAAAATCATGAAGAACAGCATTTAAAATAGATTAAAAAATAAAAATAAAATAAAATAGATAAAATTGTGGGTGTCCTTAACTCTGATGGCAGAAGTTTCTGATAGTCTGTCAAAAAGTACATGATTTTGATATAATTTTCTGCCTTTTCTCCCTAATCCTATAGTCTGTTAACAATATAATGAACCAGTTAGGATCATCATGCTAATTTTTGCATTTTGTAGACAAATACTTTAACATCCAAAATATAACCTTTAACTATATTCATGGGACAATGAAAAGGCTTATTTCACAAGAAATAAAATCATGGTCACAGCAGCCTGGTAAGGTGGTCATGCCACCTCATTGAAATTCAGGAGCCAAGTTTCTTTAGAAACATCAGGTACGCTTAGCAACGTGAACTGATTTAGAAACATGACCTTCCTATGAATTTACTTTTAATCAATATCTTAGTGGAAAGGGGCATGAAGGAGACTGAACATTTCTAGGGAGCTATTTTAATTAGTGTTCCAGGTATTTTAATTAATGTACCAGATACCACTTACCAGAGAAACCGTTTAGATGCACTTCGCAACTTACATTTTTAAAAGATGTTTTTGCCATTACATAATGTGTCCAGATACTTTGGAAAGCATATTTTCAAGTAGAAATTGATAGTCATGTTTACCTTTTCCCCTTATTCTCTATTTATATGTCCACTTGTATAATCTTTCTTTAACAAGAAAGATGTCCCTGTACATAAAGCAAATATATTTTAATATGTTTTCAAAAAGAGGCTAGTGTAGGCAATTAGTGAACTAAAGCAATATAAAGATGTAACATATATGTATAACAAGATAAATATTTATAAGCATAAATTTATACATTGCTAAATTATAAAAAATACTCCCATTTGATCCAGCAATCCTATTACTGGGCATCTACCCCAAAGAACAAAAGACATTCTATAAAAAGACATCTGCAATCGAATGTTTATAGCAGCACAATTCACAATTGGAAAGATGTGGAAACAACCCGAGTGTCCATCAATCCATGAGTGGATTAATAAAGTGTGGTATAGGTATATGTGGAGTTCTACTCAGCCACAACAAACAATGGTGATCTAGCACCTATTGTATTATCCTGGATGGAGCTGGAACCTATTCTACTAAGTGAAATATCCCAAGAATGGAAAAACAGGCACCCCATGTACTCACCATCAAATTGGAACTAATCGATCAACACTTATGTGCACATACAGAAATAACATTCATCAGAAATCAAACAGGCGTGGAGGAGGAAGGGATGGGTAAATTCACACCTAATGGGTGCAGTGTGCACTGTCTGGGAGATGGACATACTTGTAGCTCTGACTCAGGTAGGGCAAAGGCAATATACATAACCTAAACAATTGTAACCTAAACATAAATTGCATTTTGTATAGTGTTATATAAATATAGACATACAATGTGCACTCTGTTTGTTCTAGTTTACAAGTGGTTATTTAAGTTATTATTCTAAATACTTGTTCTTTTTAAAATTTTTACTCTTCATTACAGAATATGATGGGGGTACCAATGCTTTGGTTACATAAATTGCCTTTGCACTTCCTGACAAATGTGCCCATCTCCCAGACAGCCTGCACTGCATCCATTAGGTGTGAATTTACCCATCCCCTTCTCCCCTATCCCACCTGCCTGACATCTGATGAATGTTATTTCCGTACGTGCATATAAGTGTTGATCCATTAGTACCAATTTGCTGGTGGGTACATGTGGTGCTTGTTTTTCCATTCTTGTGATACTTCACTTAGTAGAATGGGCTCCAGCTCCATCCAGGATAATACAAAAGGTGCTAGATCACCACTGTTTTTATAGCTGAGTAGAACTCCATGGTATACATATACCACATTTTATTAATCCACCCATGGATTGATGGGCACTTGGGTTGTTTTCACATTTTTGTAATTGTGAATCGTGCTGCAATAAACATTTCAGTGCAGGTGTCTTTTTTATAAAAGAGTTTTTTCCCCACTTTGGGTAAATACCCAGTAGTGGGATTGCTGGATCAAATGATATTTCTACTTTTAATTCTTTGAGGTATCTCCATACTATTTTCCACAGAAGTTGTACTAGTTTGCAGTCCCACTAGCAGTGCATGAGTGTTCCTATCTCTCTGCATCCACACCAGCATTTGCTCTTTTGGGACTTTTTAATAAAAGCCATTCTCAATGGAGTTAAGTGATATCTCATTGTGATTTTGATTTGCATTTCCCTGATGATTGAAGATGTTGAGCATTTTTTCATGTGTTTCTTGGTTATTAGTCTTTCTTCTTTTGAAAATTTTCTGTTCACGTCCTTTTCCCACTTGTTAATGGGGTTGTTTAATTTTTTCTTCCTAATTTGCTTGAGTTCTTTGTAGATTCTGGTTATTAGCCCTTTATCAGATATATCGCATGCAAATATTTTCTCCCCTTCTGTAGTTTGTCTATTTGCTCTGTTGATTGTTTCTTTCTCTATACAGAAGCTTTTAAACTTAATTAAGTCCCATTTATTCATTTTTGGTGTTGCTCTGATTCCCCTTGGGGTATCTCTATAAGTTCTTTATCTAGGCTGATATCTAGAAGAGTTTTTTTTCCAACATTTTATTCTAGAATTCTTATGGTTTTGTGTCTTTGATTTAGGTCTGTCATCCATTTTTTATTAAAGTTTGTGAGTGGTGAGAGATATGGATCCTGTTTCAGTCTTCTACATGTGGCTATCCAATTTTCCAAGCACCATTTATTGAATAGGAATTCTTTCCTCCAGTGTATGTTGTCTACTTTTACAAAGATCAGATGGCTATATGTGTGTGGTTTTGCATTTGGGTTCTGCATTCTGTTTGCTTGGTGTATGGCTTTATTTTTTGTGCTAGTCAATGCTGTTTTGGTTACTATAGCCTTGTAGTATAGCTTAAGGTCTGGTAAAGTGATGTCTCTAGATTTGTTCCTTTTGCTCCTTTATGGTTCCAAATGAAGTATAGAATTATTTTTTCTAGATCTGTGAAAAATGATGTTGATATTTTGATGGGGATTGCATTGCATCTGTAAATCATTTTGGGTAGTATGGACTTTTTAACACTGTTGATTCTGCCAATCCATGAGCATATGATTTTTTCATTTGTTTACCTCATCTACTATTTCCTTTCTCAGTGACTCATAGTTCTCTTTGTAGAGATTTTTCACCTCCTTGGTTAAAGATATTCCTAGATATTTTTTTTTTCTTTGTAGCTATTGTGAAAATTATTGAGTCTTTGATTTTATTTTCAGATTGACTGCTGTTGGTTTATAGGAATGCTACTGATTTGTGTACATTAATTAGTTGTCTGAGAGTTTACTGAATTTATTTTTCAATTCCAGGAGTCTCTTGGCAGAATCTTTGGGGTTTTCTAGATATAAGATCATGTCATCAGCAAAAAGCAATAGTTTGGCCTTCTCTTTCCTGATTTGGATACACTTAATTTCCTTCTCTTCCCTGATTGCTCTGGCTAGGACTTCCAGCTCTACGTTGAATAGAAGTGGTGACAGTGGGCATAGAAATCCTAAATATTTAAGCACCCAACACAGGTATGCCCAGACTCATAAAACAAACCCTACCAGGTCTAAACAAAGTGATAAACAGTGACATCATAATTGCTGGGGGCTTCAGCACCACACTGACGGAACTAGACAGATCCTCCAAGCAGAAAATAAATAAACACTCGACTTAAATGTGACTCTAGAGCAAATGGGCCTAACAGATATTTACAGAACATTCTACCCAAAAACTATGGAATATACATTCTTCTCATCAGCACATGGAACATTCTCTAAAATTGATCACATCATAGGCCACAAAACATGTCTCAACAAATTCAAAAAAATAGAAATTATGCCACCTATCTTCTCAAACCATTGTGGAATAAAATTAGAAATCAACTCCCACATAAACACTCAATTCTACAAAAATTCTTGGAAATTAAACAGCCTACCGCTGAATGATTATTGGGTCAAGGAGTAAATTAAGGTGGAAACCAGAAGATTCCTTGAACTAAATGACAAAGGGGACATAAGTTATCAAAATCTGTGGGACTCAGAAAAAGCAATCCTAAGAGGAAAATTCATAGTCTTAAATGCCTATATTATCAATTCTTATTAAAAGCATATTTTCTAGGACATGTGTATAATTCCCCCAAATGAGAGATGTTACATGGAACCATACTATTTATTTTTATAAATGATATTAAATCTATAAATTCAATATAATGAGCACTAATTTGCAAAAGAATATAAACTTAGGAGTAAAGTTTCTGGAATTCTCAACTAAGATTCTGTGAACAAGGAGACCTGAAATTCATGGGCTAAGAAACACATTAAATTAAATTTTACACAGTAAAGATTTTACACATAATTTATGAACTGAATTTGTGAAATGTATTTTGATTGTTAATTGTACATGGTTCCTAATATTTATGCTACAAACTGTGCATTGTTTGCAGTTTTTAAGAATTGATTAATGATTAGTAGTACTATTTAATTGTGTCCTTGTTATCACATGTTTAATTTTCCATCTTGTTATTTTGAATAACTTTATACTTATTAAAAATAAAAACATAATTTATTAAAGCATATTTAACATTTATTGAATATATATTTCTAGCATTATATGCATAAACCATATGGAACAATAGAAATAATTTTAGAAAACATATCAAAACTTTAACATATCTTGATTTGTTGAGCTATTAACACATTGTGAACCATATATTTAGATCTATTTGGGGAAAATATCTTAATTTGTTATAAATCTACTAAAGTTTTAACTTCATTGAGATATTTGTTTCATATGAAATCCAACAAAAACTTACTTAATTATTATTTTCAGCATCTTTGGTCTTTGCCCAGGTCTATGTTGTAATATTTGTATAGGAAAGATGATTAGGTTATGATTAGGATTATGATAATGCCATGGTATTTCCCATGAATATCTTAGAAATTGCTGTAGTTAAAAAATGATTCACAAGCATGCAGACTTGGCACTTATTAAAATATGAAATGCAAAGTCCAGAAGAAAGTTTGGGAATGTGCTGAGACTACTGATATTCAGTCAACTGGGCATAAGATACCACTGGACATTCATGGAGATCTCCTTACATGAATCTCACTGGATTCCCTAGCCCGTCAGTTTTTTTTTTAAGGAGAGTTTCTATAAATTTAGGCTAGAGAGATTGCTTATAAATATTATTAACCAACTCAGACATTCACTGAGTTGTAAACTTAGAAATACATTCATTGAAAAGAAGGGGTTTCTTCCTAATATTGGCTACTCAAATGATTCATGTAGGGATTAAACATTAAGTTTGAGGACAGAATGCCTATTGTCAAGAAATAATAAAACAGTGTTGAATTATTATATCTATATAATATATATGTATATATATAAAAATATACACACACACACTCTTATCAATCAGAATAAGAAATTGTTTCATCATACCAGAATGTGTTTAAATAAAACAGTAATGCAGATATCAATTTATCCATATATTCCCTCTTGAATGCAATTTACAATATTCTCTTCCCCTAAGCAAGACTAGGAATGCAGGGTTTCATATTTGGCAGAGACAAATATAGTTTTCTACAAGTAAATATCGGTTACAGAAGGAAGGCACATTTTGGAACCTTTGAATTTTGAGATGACCTAATAGGAAAGCTATTACCATTGACTGGAAATCAAGAATCTCAAGTGTGAATGTGAGGAAAATCATGAGAGAACACACTCCAAATTCATCGCACAGTCTGCCATTTCTACACACATTTCTTACAAGACGCTTATGTACACTTGTTATAGCTTGTTTTGTCAAAAGCAGTTAGTATATTTAAATTGTGACTTTCTCAAGACAGTAACCAAAGTGAAAATCAGAACAGATACCCTAGAAAATGCTATCAGATTTTTCCTGATGTTGGACAATCCTCTGGAAACCCTCCTGTTCGGTGAAGACAAATATTCTGGTATTTTCTTTAGTCCAACGTAAACAGATTTCTCCTCTTGTATTTCCATGTCATATGAAAAATGTACGACTTTGAGCATTACAATTTGATGCCACATGGTGAGATTTGCACCTTATGCAACTCATTCTGGAACTGAGATGAGTACAGGAGACAGCTGACATATTTATTCTGGGACATTCTGTTGAAGTTCTGTTCAATTATTTACCCATGTCTATGCCTTGTTCATTCTCCTGTTGACTGGCAAGTACAGTGGAATTCACATAAATTGAGAGCATATATAATCCAACGCCTATACATTCCTATTTGTGGTTTCATCTTATATCTGCCTGAGTTTCTCCAGCAACATGCAGCTATCTCCAATTTCACAATTTGTTTTTCCATCTCCTTTATAATATGCAACCACATTTGTGTTATGATCTGCCAAGAATTTGAACTGAGGAGTCCCTTTCCAGGCTGGAAATCAATGTGAGATTTTTCACTCCCGGCTGAAGGCAATTACAAAAGCTATGCCTGGTGGGCTGCAC
>VSMD01022989.1:0-20320 GCA_008750895.1 Mirza zaza | reverse complement strand
GGCGGGTTGGCGACCAGCACTCTCAGCCCGGGCTCTTGGCCGCCCGCGTGCCTCCTCCTGCACGGCCGTGCAGGAGCGCTGGGTCCCGGACTTCTGGTGCAATCCAGACCGCGCGGCGAGGCCTCTCGCCAGGGCATGGAGGAAGGCGAGGTCAGGCCGGGTGTCCGGGGCCGCAGCCAGCCTTCTGCGGTCGGCGAGACTGGCCCGGAGGCCGGTGGGCTGGGCCGCCCCTCCCAGGGCCCGGGAGGACAAAGCGGACGCGTGAGGCGCCGCCGCCCCGCAGCAAGCCGCAGCCTCCCGCCGGCCGTCCGCACTCCAGACTGCCTTCTAAGCTACGGACACCTGGGGGTCAGAGTAGTTAGTGACCTTCTAAAGGTCACAGTAGAATGCTAACTTTTTAGGATGAAACTAAATCAAACAAAACCCTGGGGCTCAAATTTCTTCAACGAGGAGTAAGGAGGTGGCTGAGCGCACGTGGGCCTCTGTGGGCTTCAGCCTCTGGCTGTCCCCAGCGGCCGTGTCCCGCCAGGCAGCCTCTCCGTGCGGCGAGGACTCCTCCGCGGAACGCGGTCCAGCGCCGCCCATCCCGAGCGCCTGGAGGTCCAGCCCCTGGGGCCCCGCCGCCACCCAGACCCTGTCCCAGGGCCCGCAGGGCTGCTGAAAGTGGAGCCGCTCTATGGAACAGCTTAAGACACAAACAGCGTCTTCTGGAAACCACTGCTTCAAGCTGTATGAGAAAGAAGAAAAAAACAGCTCCCAATTAAAGTCCATGATACATTTCATACATAGTTTGTGGTTTTAGAGTCACTTTAATCTTTTTTCTGATGCTAAACTCCTCCAAAGGCCTGAGCATCAGCGGAGCCAACACGGAGTTGCATTTCTAAGCAACAAACTTGTAAAACCCAGCCCCTGGACGGTGTCCTTGCAGCTTGGCGACAGCTCCAACAGCAACGGGTGCCACGGTGCCTTGACAGGGCCCCAGGCGGCCACTCCCATGCTCTGCGTCAAAGCCCAGCTGATGGGATCTGCAGCCGTGAATTGGGTGAGCGCCGAGGACGGGCACACCGTCCCGCCTCCGTACCCAGCTCGGCACAGCAGCCCGCCAAGGTCCTGGGGCTGTGTCGTGTCCCCAGCACCAGTGACAGCCCAGCCTGCGGGCGGCGCCGGGCAGAGTGTGGCTGTGGCCGGCGGGGGAGAGCCTCCCATGCCGCTGCTGGCGCACACTCACGCCGCCAGCGCCAGACAGATGCGAAAGGGTTTTTGTTTCTTCAAAGGCTAAGTTTCACACAAAAAGGAGAGCGGTGACTTGATTCCTGGCCCAGCCTTTGTGCCCTCTTTTCCGGGGGAAGTCTGGGCCCCGAGTGCCGGGTCGGCCTGGCGAAGGGCCCTTGGACGGGACACAGAGCCAGTGCAGCTGCGTGGCGCCGTGGCCGCAGGTGCTAAGAGCTGGGCTGCGCGGTGTCAGTTCGGACCCCTGTCCTGAGAGGGCGGGGCTTGAGAGCCAGATGCGGCTGCTGCTCTGTCACGTGGGCGAGTCGCCTGTGTCCTGCAGACAGGCACCGGCAGGCGCAGCCCAGGGTAGCCGAGAGGGGTGAGCACTGCGCAGTGCCATGGGAGCACCTGCCTGAGGTTTCAGAGTCGTCCTAGAGTGGGTCTACCTGAAGAAAGACACCACTTCTGTTGTCCCCGAGGGAGTGTGCAGCTGGCTGGGACACTGCAAACACGTGTTTGTTTGCAAAGGGACCCTCCTCCCCTGGGGACGTCCTCAGGGGCAGACAGCAGCCGGCCAGCCCCACGGGGCGTCTGTGGGGTGGGGGAGTCCCGGGCACCTGTGGCACAGGTCCAAACCCATGCTGGGCCAGCAGGAGGCGCAGGGCGGCGGGGTGCGGGTGGGGGGCTCCCCAGGAGCCGGTGGGAGGCGCGCTGGGCGGGGAGCACGCCTCCGTGGAGTTCAGGGGCTGCTCCCGGCAGTGTCTCTGGTTAAACTCCCATTACGGCGGTGGGCCGTTCGATGCCAGGACCCGTGTGAACCTCGGAGCAAGTGGATGCCCCACCCAATGTCCAGGAGAGACCCACAGGGCCCGGGCCTGCCACGCCGAGCAGGTGGACGCTCGCTCAGGCAGGCCCTGGGGGTGGCAGGGCTCCTGCGCCCGGCGACCCCGCGTCCACACCGGGAGAGAGCGGCACGAGCATGCTGCTTAGAGAGTGAGTCTGCGACTGGCAGGGACGGCCCTGCCAGGAGTTACCGTCCTGCGGCCTGGAAGCCGCGAGGCAGAGCCCTGCGCGCTGGGCCCCCAGCCGGCGTCCTGCACGCGGCCACAGCACAGCTGGCTGCGGCTCCGCGGCCACAAGCCCTGCCCGCTCGCCCAGCCTGCCCCGCCGGCACACTCCTACCGAAGACGGTCGGACGTGACAGCCGCGGGCCCCAAGGTCCTCACAGCTGGAGACGCTGCCCAGCTCTGAGCAGTTTGCTCCACCGTCCACATGCGACAGGGGGAGGAACTCCGAAAAGGGGGCTGAGCAGGAGGAACAATCCGGAGGGCAGGGCAGCAGTGCCCAAAGCCAAGGAAAGGCAGTTTCTAGAAGGCGGCAGCTGAGCTGCGGGGAGGCGGGTCTGCAGGCTGAGCGGAAGCTGCACGGCTGGCGGGTCTGCCCCACACTGCAGCGAGCCGGGAGGGCCGGGATGCTGGCGGAGGAGACACGGGCCTCAGGGCCCCCGACGGCCTGGTGAGATCCGGCTTTCTTCTCCATTTTCTTCCAGCTCCCCAGGGGCGGCGGAGAAAAGCTCTGTCCCGTGCGAGTGTCCCTGGCACCCTCCTGGCGACTGGTGCAGGCTCCAGCAGGAGCAGCTGCGTTTCAAGGCTGTCGTTTTGGCTTCACTGCGTTTTTAAAAAATTTTATTGAGGTGTAATTGATATACAAAAGAACGTGTGTGATTTGCTGAGCTGGGTCACGTGTGAACACCCGTGACACCACCACCACGATTAAGGCCGTGAGCGTCCGTCTGTCGCCCCCACTGTTTCCTTCTTTCTTGAGGTTTGGTTCGTGCGGTCTGCGTGGCAGTGCAGGCCCGTGGGAGCCGCCCTCGCGGCCGTGCGGCCACACGTGCTAGCGCAGCGCCTGCTCGCAGCAGGTCTAGAGCTCACGCGTCTTCAGTTGTCTCTGGTCCAACAAATGATACCACTTTTCCCCTTTAGCGTAGTCACATGAAATTTCCTTATAAAGCATTTTATTTCAGTAAAACGTGAGTCAGTTTTTATAAAAGGTTTTGTATAATAAACAGCAGATGGCAGGTGGCGGTGGTTTCTGCATGAATGGCTCGGACGGCATGTGGGGCCACGAGGCAGGGGCACACATCTCGGCCAGGGCGAGTGGGGCACGGCTCTTGGCAGAGATGCTGGAGCCCGAGGCAGAAGTCCTGCCAAGACCCCTCTGGGAGGCCAGGGCAGGAGGCAGAAGTCCTGGCGAGGCCCCTCTGGGAGGCCAGGGCAGGAGGCAGAAGTCCTGGCGAGGCCCCTCTGGGAGGCCAGGGCAGGAGGCAGAAGTCCTGGCGAGGCCCCTCTGGGAGGCCAGGGCAGGAGGCAGAAGTCCTGGCGAGGCCCCTCTGGGAGGCCAGGGCAGGAGGCAGAAGTCCTGGTGAGGCCCCCTCTGGGAGGCCAGGGCAGGAGGCAGAAGTCCTGGCAAGGCTCCTCTGGGAGGCCAGGGCAGGAGGCCGGATTCACCGGCCTTCGCTGTCCGCTGTGAGAATTGAAGACATGTGGCCTTTGTAAGGTGCCCGGGCAGAGTGACTGGCCATCACAGGTGCTCCACCATGCCATTTAAAATCTAAATTTATCCCAGTTATTTGGATTTTGGTAGCTGCTGATTACTATGAGATGATACAGTATGAAGTGAAATAACACGAACACCAACAGTGCAGCCACTCGTCCTGGCCCTGGTCCCCAGGGTGTCTGTCAGGATGGTCACCTTCTAGCTGGGAACTGCAGCCCTAGGCCACACGAGGACACCCAGGTTTGGTGACTTCTCTCCGAGGGCTCAAGCTGGAGCGACAGATGAGAAATGCAAATAATCCTGGTTATGTCATGAATATAAGCACAAAATCCCCTGATCCATGTCCCTCTCTTGTGTGGAGAAGCGAAGTGAGAGGAATAACGATCCAATCAAAGAAAACCAGCAGACAGTCGCACTGTGCAGACGCAGACAGGATGAGGGAGAGGTCTGCCGCCTTTTTTCTCTCTTGACCCCATGAAGAAAATAAAACAAACACACATGCAGGAAGTCTAAGCTAGACCACCAAGTGGTCTGCATTCAAATTAAGGATGAAAATCTAATGCTTTTGGGATCTGGCACTGAAAAATGTATGAGTTTCTGAAGACAAGATGTTTATCATCACTGAGTCCCCGATCCCCAAGGGGTCCGGTCGACCTCACTGCTCGACGCTCGTCCCGATGAGTCCACCAGAGAAGGAAAATGGCAGAACGACAGGTGGCCCGTGCAGTTTGCCTGTAACTAAATGCTCTAGGCAGCAGGAGTTAACTTACAATTTGGCCAAAACTGAAGCTCTAGTTTAATTGAACCTGCATTGCATCCGCCTTTCTTCTTTTCTTATTAGCCTTCTCTTGACTTCTTTCTTCTCTTCCTGCCCCTTCTTTTTGACCTTTCATTTGAGAGTGGCTCCATCTGCAGTGTCCATCACATCTGGTGGTGGAGAGTCCTGGCTAGGGCCCTGGTCCTTCATGGTCCCCTTGGGGACTGGTGGCCGATGGGACGGCATCTGCCACCGCAGCGTGCTGGGAGGGGTCCTCGGTTGCTGCCTGTGTCAAAACTCACCAAATCCAACACTGTGTGTGGTCTGTTGTGTGTCGATTGGAGGAGGAGGGGGAGGAAGGAGCCCCTGACCCACTTCAGTCGGCCAAGCAGGCAGGGAGGACACAGACCCCACCCCGGGTCTGACTTGATCCTGCTGCCACCCAAGAAATGGACACGTTGCCCAGCCCAGAGCAGCTGCAGCATCAGAGAAAGGCGCGGGCTTTGGGTTCCACTGAATTCGATTCCAGCTCACTCACTTGTGGGCAAACTTCTCGCTCTCTCAGTGTCACCCCTCACGCAGACGGCACTCGATGACCCTAAAGTCACCCTCACTCAGCCTTTGCCATCACTGGCTCTGGAAGGGAGAGGACTGAGGGGTTTCTAGGCTTTGCGAACTTTCTGGGAACTAGGTCTGTAAATGCAGGTGCAGCCACAGCAATGCACCATGGACAGTGACAAAAGGCCCATCCGTCTTCGTCCGGGTGACGACACCGCCGCAAGTCTGCTGACCTCTCAGACACCGCCGCAAGTCTGCACCCTCCTGACACCTCCTCGAGGCCTCGCCCTGAGACCTCGGTCCCACAAGCCACGGGGGGGAAGGGAGCTTTTGCTGAGGGGACAGAGGTTGGGTGGAGGCGGCTTCCCGATGTCCTTGTGTGGAAAGTGGGACGGGTTTCTCCTCATGACAAATGCCTTTGGAAGAAGCAGGCTTCAGTGGCACTTTGTGAGTGACTGAGAAATGTCACTGTGACCGACAGAGGAGGTCCGCCCTGGAACGGAGCAGAGCAGGTCTACGGGAAGCGCAGGCCCCCGGGGGCTGGCTCCATGCAGGGAGGGGACAGGGACAGAGGAGAGGTCCTGCCAAAGTCTCTGTGAGCTCCCTGGTCCCATCCGCGTCTACTCTCGCCCAGATGGTGGTTCTGGAGGCAGAGGGCTGCCGCGAGCCAAGCTCGTGGTGGCCTGGCTGCAGCTGGCACGGGGGGGCCCTGACCATTGGCAGGTGGGCGCTAGGAAGGGTGCAGATCTCCCTCCGGCTGCTGCTGGCTCCTGGAGACAGGTGGTCCTGCTTTCTGGGCTCGTCTAGCTACCGCTGCTCACGCAGAAGCAACAGTCTCTAATTTCGTACAGGGAGCCTTTCATTGTACCCCAGTCCCAGCTCGTATCATCCCAGCTGACATGCTTTCATTGCTCCAGGTGCAGACGTGGCCCCGGGCCCACTGGGTGTCTGTGGAGAGGTGAGTCGAGACCAAAGGCAGGCTCCGACATGGCTCGCAGGCCAGGGCAGACTAGGAGACTAGCGTCCATCAGCAGCAAACTCTTTATTGATTTATTTATTTATTCAGCATATTATGGGGCACAAATGTTAAGGTTATATATATTGCCCTTGTCCCCCTCCCCCAAGTCAGAGCTTTAAGCGTGCCCATCCCCCAGATGGTACGCACCACATTCATTATGTATGTATATGCCCATCCCCTCCCCCCACCTGCCCAACACCCAATAGATGTTATTCCTATTTGTCCACTTAGGTGTTGATCAGTTAATACCAATTTGCTGGTGAGTACATGTGGTGCTTATTTTTCCATTCTTGGGATACTTCACTTAACAGAATGGGTTCCAGCTCTAGCCAGGAAAATACAAAAGGTGCTATATCACCATTGTTTCTTATAGCAGAATAGTACTCCATAGTATATAACACATTTTATTAATACACTCATGTATTGATGGGCACTTCGGTTGTTTCCACATCTTTGCAATTGTGAATTGTGCCGCTATAAACATTCGAGTGCAGGTGTCGTTTTTATAGAGTGTATTTTGTTCTTTTGAGTAGATGCCCAGTAATGGGATTGCTGGATCAAATGGTAGATCCACTTGTATCACATTAAGGTATCTCCATATTGCTTTCCACAGAGGTTGAACTAGTTTGCAGTCCCACCAGCAGTGTAGGAGTGTTCCTCTCTCTCCACATCCACGCCAACATTTACTGTTTTGGGACTTGTTAATAAAGGACATTCTTAATGGAGATAAGCGATATCTCATTGTGGTTTTGATTTGCATTTCCCTGATTAGAGATGTTGAGCATTTTTTTATATGTTTGTTGGCCATTATTCTGTCTTCTTTTGGAAAGTTTCTGTTCATGTTCTTTTCCCACTTTTTGATAGGGTTGTTTGATTTTTCCTTGCTGATTTTCCTGAGGTCTAAATAGATTCTAGTTATCAGCCCTTTATCGGATATGTAGCTTGCGAAAATTTTCTCCCATTCTGTGGGTTGTCTGTTTGCTCTCTTGACAGATTCTCTGGTTGTGTAGAAACTTTTTAATTTGATCAGGTCCCATTTATTTATTTTTGTTGATGCCGTGATTGCCTTTGGGGTCTTCTTCATAGATCATTTGCCTAGGCCAATGTCTAGAAGAGTATTTCCAATGTTTTTCTCTAGAATTCTAATAGTTTCACACCTGAGGTTCAAGTCTGTTACCCAGCATGAGTTGATTTTTGTGAGAGGTGAAAGGTGTGGGTCCTGTTTCAGTCTTCTACATGTGGCTATCCAGTTGTCCTGGCACCATTTGTTGAATAAGGATTCTTTTCCCCAGTGTATGTTTTTGTCTGCTTTGTCAAAGATTAGATGGCTGTATGAGGATGGTTTTATGTCTGGGTTCTCTGTTCTGTTCCACTGGTAAGTGTTCCTGTTCTTGTGCCAGTAAAAAGCTGTTTTAATGACTACAGCCTTGTAGTATAGTTTGAAGTCTGGTAAATTGATACCTCCCATTTTGTTTTTATTGCCTAGGATTGTTTTTGCTATATGCGGTCTTCTCTGGTTCCATACGAAGTGTAAAATTATTTTTTCTATATCTGTGAAAAATGATGATGGTATTTTAATAGGGATTGCATTACTCTGTAGGTCACTTTGGGTAGTATAGACCTTTTAACAATTTTGATTCTGTCGACCCACGAACATGGAATAGTCTTCCATCTGTTTACATCCTCTGCTATTTCCTTCTTCAGTGTTTCATAGTTCTCCCTGTGGATGTCTTTTACCTCCTTAGTTAAATATATTCTAAGGTACTTTATTTTCTTTGTTGCCATTGTGAAGGGAATTGAGTCTTTGATTTGGTTCTCACTTTGGCAGTTGTTGGCGTATATGAGTGCCTCTGATTTCTATGCATTGATTTTGTATCCTGAGACTTTACAGAATTCATTTATCAATTCAAGGAGTCTCTTGGTTGAATCCTTGGGGTTTTCTAGGTATAATATCATATCTTCAGCAAAGAGTGAGAGTTCGATCTCTTTTGCTCCCATTTGGACACCCTTAATTCCGCTCTATTGTCCGATTGCTATATAGCAGTGACCTCTTTGCAGGCCAAATCTAGGGCCACTGCTCCATCCCCCATAGATACCAGGTTGGCATCCAGACCAATGAAAGGGAAGTACAATGATGACACTCACACAGACAGGCGAGGGGCATGATCCCACCCAGGCGGTGGCATTGTGTTCTGCGAGTCGAAGAACTCAATGCTGAATTATGTACTAGTAGGTCGCATCTGCCGCAGTCAGTCCCAGACCCAAAAGAACGCCCATGGCCCTCCCCAGGCCAGCAGGCCCATGCCCCAGAGCAAAAGTGGCAGCAACCTCCCACACGGAGGGTCATCCGATCCTGCTCTCTACCCCACTCCGTCCGGACTCCAGTTCTCGGCCTCCATGCTCAAGGCCTGGCTGTGGTCAGAGGTCGCTGAATTAATCATGCTTATCAAGAGCTTTTTGATGTTTTAGAATTTCTAGGGTGACCTAATTCCCAGTATCTGTTCATTACAACTTTTCTATTTTTTTCCCTCTCTTGTTTATAAGAGCAAATTGCTGGATAGAGATCAAGCAGTTTATGGTACCAAGAAACCAGAGAGGCTGTAGAGGCTCAGAGTGCCATGGAAGAGAACTTCCTGGCAGCCAGCACCCTGCGCCCACCCCCACGGAGGGGCTGCCCCTGGAGCAGGCACACAGGCTCCTTGGGGTCAACCTGGTGTGGCCCAGGAGTGCGCCCAGGCCCGAAGGCCAGCCAGAGCGGCGCTTGCATGACTCGGCCTCTCCTGGTCTGCCGGCTGCTTCCCCAGCCTGGCTCTTCATCTCAGGGTAGGGAGGAGAATGGGGTGCAGGTGACCTCACACTGGTGTTCCAAATAGAGGGACGTGCTCATGGCGAAGTCCTGGCAGGAGAAGCCTTCCTGCCTGCGCGGGCTCTGCAGAGCGCACACTTCCGATTTTGAGCTCGGTCTCCTGCAGGGCCCTGCCCTGGCGAGAGAGACTCTCCCAGCTCTGGGCCGCGGTGGAGGCTGGGCCCCGCGGTGGAGGCTGGGCCCTGGCCGAGGCTCCCTGTCCTGCATCTGCTCCCAGTGCTGGGATGCCCGTGGCAAGCGGGCCGGATCACAGCCCCGCCCCTGGGTGATGAGTGTGGCAGCAGCGGCAAGGCCTTGCCCAAGATCACCAAGTTCAGACGTGGAAAGAGAACAGAAACAGATTTTTCTGACTCTAAGTCTAAAAATAGAAGTGACACGTAAATTAAAAAGCCGGCGATGTGCTAGTTCGAGGCAGGACTATTGGAAAGTCACCTCCCGTGACTCCTAGGTGACTCCCATTTCATCTGTTTGATAGGCCCAGGTTTCCCTTTGTCCATTCTTCACAGCAAGGCCTGGGACGGAGCTGGCACCCGCCCACCTGGGATACAAGCCCTCCCCTGTCACCGCCAAGTGCTGCCCGTCCAGTCTGATGGCTGCACTGATGGGGCCTGTCACCGTCGCCATCATCACCCCCGCCCTGTGCACCGACGGGACCACGCGGCAGAGGCTCCGCTCAGCCTGCGCCAGGTGTCCGGAGCGGGGGTGGAGTGTGGGCTCGAACCCACCCTGCCACAGTGCCTCTGCTGTGAGCACTTTGCCATCCCGCTGCCTTGGGAGCGGCCCGCCTTCTCCCGCTGTCTCGAGAGCGAGGCTGAGTCCCGGGGGGAGGCGCGGAGCCCCGCACACTATCCGGGATTACCCTACTTGAGCTGTCGCTGGATTGGGAGCCTGAATTTCCTGACTAATTTTCAAGAAGCTGCATCCAAGTATTTAGGATGAGCCAACAGGAAGAAATATTCAGAAGCAAATGCCCCAGACCTGCCACTCAAACTTCAAGGTGGCACAAATCGCCTGCAGGCGCAGTGGAAACGCAGGTCCCACCCAGAAGGCAGGTGGGGCAGGGCTCTGTGTTTCTCACGGGCCAGCAAGGCCGGTGCAGACAGCAGGTTTCCAGCCCAGATTCCTGGCGTTTCCTTAAGATGCCTCAGGGGCTGGCCTGGGGGCTGTTCAAAGGGGTTTTTGCATAAGATTTCTCTTAAAAAAGGGATTTTCCTGCTTTGCATAAAAGTTTGAAAACCACAGCCCTAAATATAATACCCTGTACATTTGGAGGTGCTTACGCGAATGTGTGGCAAGAAAGTTCTGTCCCCAAAGAGAAATTTTTGTATATACTTTGCTGACTCGGGGGAATCAACGCTGTATTTGGACAGCTGGCCCCGCAGTGACCTCCCTGCTACCTAATGGAAAATGTGGAAGGTACGCTCCTTGGAACTAGTTGTATTTACATAGCCTCTGCGGTCTCCTTCTCTCTCCTCCCAGCCCCACGTCTCTCCCTCCCATAGCTGTTGGTAGAAAAAAAGGATACATGCTTCTGGAATTCATCAGTTCCAGCTGTTCACTTCCATTTGAGGCCAGCAACTTATTTTTCCCCTATGTTTAAGTTTTTTATGAGAGGGAGGAGTAAGAACGGCTTCCAAGATTGCAATCGTGAAACTGTTCCCCTCGCAGGAAGATCGGCCTGCTGAGTGAGAGCTGGCCACCAGAGCAGAGCAGACAAGAGACCTGGCATGGCGCCGGAGGGGCAGGAACACAGTCAGTCCACGGTGCTCTGGACACGTTCTGCAAGGGAAGAATGCTGTGCTCAAGTGTGACAGGGAAAGGCTGTGTCACACAAATTCCTCTCTGTAGGATCATGTGGTTGTGACGCCCCCAAGCATGAGAGTCTGCAGTGTCTCCCGCCCTTCCTTGAGCAGAGCCAGGTTCGAGGAACATCGCGAGGAATGCTGGAATTCCGTGGAGCCCAGCACCAGCAGCAGACGATCAAGCCCCAGCTCTGGAGCGCCCAATTCCATCCCTAAACCTGGGAATCACCTGCCCTGTGGGCTGGTTCCCAAAATAATCAGACATCAAGATATTCCATCTCTGGAGTTATAATTCCAGAAAGTTCCTAAGACTCTGGGCCAGCACTGGGAGTTTGGTGCAGAGGCTGAGCTGAGGAAGATTCCCAGGGTCCTGCTTGGCCCGGTGGGGACTAGGTTTCACTCCGGTGTGTCTCCAGAGTGGCCCACAGAGAGCCGCCTACAACGTGGGTCCTGCTGAATGTGGGGGTAGCAAGGAGGAGGTGCCTCTGCCAGGGACACACAGAGCTCCTGGGAGAACAGGGAGCAGGGCAGAGGGGCCCTCCAGGAGAAACCATGTGGGACGTCGCATTGGAGCAGGGCTGGGCAGGCCTGGATTTGCATCTGGGCACCTTCTGCTCCCTGGAGCCTCAGTTTACTCTTCTCCTAAACCAGGCAGTGAGATGGTTCTACGGACCCTGCAAGGTTTGACAGCCGAAACTCTGGGCAAGGTGTGTCCCAAGTGTGATGCTGTCCTGTTAGAAGTCCTGCTGCACAGGTTTTTATTTTAAGAGTTACGTATTCGTTTTACCATGTATTAGGAAAGAAAAGGGAGCTAGTCCCTCAAACCTCTGCTTTCTCAGGTGTTCTTGCTTTGATGAGGCTGACGCGGGGGACCTGGGTGCCCCAGCCTGCGTTTGGCTCCGCAGTCGCACGTGGTGGGAGCCCAGGCGGCAGCAGCTGGAGCAGGAAAGGAGGCCTGGCACTGCAGACTTGCAGGCCAGCAGAGCTCTTGGAAGGCAGGTGCCTGGCCATGGGGGCAGGGTCTGTGCCCTGAAGGGACAGGACACCCCGAAACATCTGCGGATGGGAGAACACAGCAGCACGTGGCCAGGTCCCTGCCCTGACTTTCAGTCTGGGTTCTGTCCCTTTGGATTCCAAGACCCTGGATTTAGTTCAGTGGTGAGATTATGTTAATGTGTCCTATTCCCAAGCACACCTTTGGCAGACACTGCGTGAAGCTGAAATGTAAGGAGAGCTCGTGCAGCTAACTAAAATAGGTCTCCTTTTGACCCCTCGGTGCTGCAGCTTGACACGAGACTCCGCGTGCGCAAGTGGCCAGGCTTAAATAATGTAGAAGTTTCTATCTTTTGACTCTGGCTCTAACCTGGAGTAGGCGAGAGGGCCGTGCCCATCCATCACTGCTCAGGGGCCAAGAATAGTTGCTGGGGCTTGGGAAGGACTCATGATGTGTCAGGCACTGTTCTGAGACTTGACGGTTATTAACTCATTTCACCCCGTGAGGCTGGGCTGTCACTGTCCCCATTTGCAGACGAGGAGAGTAGGGCATCGAGAGGCGAAGTCACACCCAAGGCCACGTGACCAGTTACTTGCTGAGCTGGGACTTCCAGCCCACGCCCACCACACGGCCTCCCCAGGGATAAGGTTCAGGACCTGTAGCCTTTCTGGTCACGTGCTCAGAAAAAAACATACAAAAAAGAAAAAACATCAGAAAAACATACGCCAAATGTGTGGATTTCCACAGCCAACAATTTCCAGTATGGGTTGCAGAGTAACAGGGGATCTAACAGTCTAGAGGACCGTGCAGGCAGCTGGGGTGGAGGCACATGACTGCACGCCTGAGAAAAGGAGACCAGGCAGTAGCCAGAGCTCCAAGCCACCCAGCGGGGAAGGGGTGGGAGGAGACGGGAGTGGAGAAACCGTCTGGGCCCTTTGTCCAGGGTCAGATGCAGGACAGAGTGCATGGGTTCAGAACCCTGCATGGGAGCAGCCTGGGCCCCGTGGGCAGTTCTGGGAGGTGGAGGGAGGCTGGTCAGACCTGCTACCCACCAGGCCAGGCTGCAGAGGGACTATTTTGGACAGAGCTGCAAGCCCTGCAGTTATGGACCGGTTCTTTGGACCTGGAATCTAGGCAGGCCGTGGGGTCCACACCGAGCACTTGGTGGCTGTTCGTGTGGGTCACGTGCAGCTTCCTGCCACCAGGCCCTTGTAGCACTCAGTCAGTAGGTCGTGACCATGGCTGCCAGCCTGCAGCCAGCCCTACAGACGGGCAAAGCGGGCTGGGCGGGGCTCCCACGGCCACTGCGTGGCTAAGCAGGGACAGGCTCACCCAGCCCTGAGCCGGAGGCTTTCCTGGAGGCTGGGCCCAGCCTCCTGCAGACATGGCCTTTCTCCTGGGTCCCCTGCCCTCCCAGGGCTCTGAGTGCTGGGTACCCAGGTTCTCTCCTGAGCCAGGCCCCTACTCTGACGTGACTGGCACATACAGCTGCCTACCTGACACTTTCGGACATCGTGGCCCATGCTAGGCCTGCTCACGTGCCCTTCTCCCAGCTCTGCCCACGTGACACGCTTGAGGTTGCCTTGGTTTCTTTCCTGCTTTCCCAACTCAAATCCAGTCCATCAACGGATCCTGGAACGTGCTGCTCCCTCACCGGCAATGTCCGGCCCGGGACCCAGCCTCTGGCCCAGGCAGGGCCTGCTGCCCCTCGCAGCCTGCTCTGCCGTCGCCCAGCCACTGTGCAGGCAGCAAGCCCTGTGTGAGCCTGGCCCCCGCCCTCCTCCGCTCGGACTCTCCATGGCCCCACCTCACTCAGAGAAAAAGGCCCGCAGCCTCCTCTGCCCCTGCTGCGCTCCAGTCACCAGCCCAGCATGGCCCAGCCCAGAGGCAAGGCTGCCGGAACAGGCTTCCCCTCCAGGCTTGCTGCCGAGCCTCCCAGTCCTACCTTCTTGGCCACTATTTGAAAATGGCACCCCTCCCCCAAGCCCCAGGTCACTTCCCTGCCTCTTTCCTGATTTCTTCCTCCTCTTAAACAGAAGACCTGGGCCCAGGTGCTGACAGCGTGTGGCTGGACTTGGGCGCCTCCTCTGTCAACGGAAAAAAAGCCAAACTCTGCAAAATAATTTTAAAGAGATTTATCCTGAGCCAAATCTTGAGGACCATGACCCAGAGCCACTGCCAAGAGGCCTTGGGCAAGTGGACTGGTTGTAGCTGGGTTACAGTTTGGTTTTTATACATTTTAGAGACAAGCGTTACAGGTAAAGCCATCAATCAATATGTGGGAGGCATACATTGCTTTGGCCCAAAAAGGAGGGCCATCTCAAAGCAGGGGCTTACAGGTTACAGGTGGGTTTAAAGATTCTTTAGATTATAATTGGCTAAAGACATGAAGCTTTGTCTAAAGACTTGGAATGTGTTAACATAAACTGTTTACCAGAGATAAGCCACCATTTGTTGCATAAATTGAGGACCTGCAGGTCTGTCTTACATACCCTTAGGCCTGTTAATGGGCTATAAAGGAAGTCTCCAAGAAGGGAGGGGGGCATGATAAGGCATGTCTGACCTCCCTCCTTCTGGCAGGCAACTTTGCCCTAGAATATTCCTTTGGCCATGAGGGGGTCCATTCAGTCAGCGGGTTGGGTGGGGTGGGCAGGGGTTGAGCACTTTAGTTCACACCTCACAGGTTACAGCTGGAGGGCTGAGGAGGAGGGTCCCTGGGGAAGTCTGAGCCATGGCAGAGGAACTTCCCCTCCTCTTGCTGGGTCTTAGGAAAGCCTGGAGTGCCAGGAGCCACCGGGAAGGGGGCTGTTCCCCCCACGGTCCAGGAAAAGGGGCAGCTGGTCATCCGCCAACTCGGATAAGGTCAGGAAACTCAGGCCAGACGGGCAGATCAGGAGTGCCTCGGCCTCCCCAGAGTGCAGAGCGTGCGGCTGCCCGCTGTCCCCACCGCGGGCGCTCCCCAGAGTCTGTCCAGGAGCCCGGCGCCTGCAGGTGCTCGCTGCGTGTTTGTGGGGGGCCGGGGACATGGTTGAAAGGTGGCCTTCCTAGTAACCCATCTAACAGACAGTGAGGGATAAACTCACAGCACGACTATCCTTTGTTTAGTCACAGCACCTGTGACCTCACTCCTTATCTTTGTGACTTTCGTTTTCTCAGCCTTGAAGAGCCCCTAAGCTGACAGAGTTCTGTTCCAGCTCTCTGCCTCAGCTGCTGTCAAAGAAACAGATTTCAAAGACTCAGATAACCCAGCCTCCCAGAGAAAGAAAATAACAACAACAAAAAGGAATTCCCCGACTCCTCACAGCCGCTTCTGTTATCAGCCTGCTGCAGCAGAGGGACGGAAAGCCATTTTCACCTGTAACCTCTGCCTGCGAGGCCTCTACCTTTTCTTCAATGCCGTGGCCACCCTCTCCCTCTCCCTCTCTGCTGATCTCCCTCTATGTCTGTCTCTTTGTTTCTTTCTTTCTTGAGAAGGTAAATAAACTTTGTACTTCTTTCTGTCCTAAACTCTGTGTGAGAATTTTTCTCCAGCCCGCCATGAGCACCTGGCAAGTCTCCCCCCTGGCCGTGGCCTCTGGGCACACTTCCTGCACGGCACGTTTTTAGCATGAGCAGAACCCTGCAGGGGCCTGCATGGAGGCTGCGGACCCCATTTTGCTTTGCACTTGCTGGTTGTTGCTCTGTGCGGGGGAAGGATATTCCAGCGTGGCCTCGCTGCTCCACCCATCCTGGGTAACCCACAGCCCTGCCTGGAAACCAGGAAAATAGTGGGGCCCTGCCTGTCCCCGAAAGAAAGGATTGAGTTGCTGTAAGCAATTGGGAAAGGAGAAGGAGCTTAGAAGTCGGAGCAAGCAGAATTGGCTCATTCCCGCCCCCTTCTGCTGTGCCCAGGGACATGATGGAAAGTCTGACTTGGGACTCGTTACCTCTCCCCGCACCCACCCCCAGATGGCGGACCCCAGTCTTCTCCCCTCCCAGGAACCTCCTGCCCTTCGCAGCACGCTGGCATCTCTCCCCTTTCCTGCTGGTTTGCAGCTTCAGCTGGTAGGAGTCTAGTTCTGAGGCTTGGAGCCTGGGCCCATTCTCCACAGGGTGCCTGGCTCTGCTGGGGACCAGCTGTAACCTCCTCTGCATGTGAGCCACACACAGGCTCTGCCCAGCGCCCCCAAGCCCGTCCTGTCCTTTCTCTTAGGTTTGCATTCCTGGCGACCATTCCTGGTCTTCCCCAAAGGGAGACCAAGGCACCAGAACAACTGTCCCCAGCTTGAAATCCCAGAGACCCCCAAAGCCACGACAAGCGGCTCCATTTTGCAAGACAGCTAGTTAGCTGCGGATCACTGGAACACTCAGCTACACTTCAAGCAAGGAAATTGGAAAGAATGTCGGGCTTCGCTGTGATTTAATGTGACAGGCTTCTGGCTCTGTGAACTTGGATAAGATTAACTCTTCATTCTTAAGGAAAGAAAAAACCCAACTCTGAAATAGCAGCTTAGTGGAAAATGTGCAACTTGGACAGCATCGCAGGCAGCCCGGCCTGCACGTTCCCTCCTTCTGGAGCTGCATGTTTCTGTGTCTGATAATATGTTTGTTACACCTCGTTTCTGCCAGGGACACACACAGTAAACCGTTAGCTCGAACCCTGTAATCTCTTGACCGCACGGCCCCACATCTGCCAGCCGGTTGCTGCGTGGGTGGATCACTAACATGGCTTCTAATTTCACTCTTTGAATTTAACATAAAATGTTGTAATGAGTACATGTAACTCACACTTTCCAACTTCAGAGAGTCCTGAAAGAGAAACCTATGCTTTTATAACCCAAGTCTCTGAAGTAAGCGGTTTTATTTTTAAATCCCATTTCTGCCCCCAGCCCCCTCAGCAAATGCATCACAAAGCAGACCAACTGGACCTTATCTCCCCTTCCAGAAATGCATCTAGGTTGTGGTGAGGAGCCCACTTGCAGCTCCACACTCATATGGTTGGTCAGATGTGCTCACTCCTCATTTGGGCATCAGGCTGGGCTCTGAGCCCTCATTCATCCATCTATAAAAACGGATTGGAAGTTGGCATAAGAAAGACAGCCCCTGAGTCATGTTGGGAGAATTCAGTTTTAAAACTTGCCTTCGCTCGCATGCCTGTTTTGCTGAAAGATGGATTTGGCAATGGTGTGTTCCTGCCAGCTCAGTTCGCTTGCCCTGCCCCTGCTCCGGGGAGGCCTCCGCTCTCCAGCCTAGAAGGTGACTGCGTTTGATGAAATGCAATTTTGGATTGACAGATCTTTATTCAGAGACACATCTCTGTTAATATATTTTGGGGTATTGTTTAGGAACACAGTCCAACAGGCCAGAGCAGGAGTGTTCAATAACACCCGTGACTGATAAAGCATTGCTTTAACAAATCCTCGAGGTGGCTGTGTTTATCATTCACTAAAGCTGGGAGACTTTCGGGAGGAATCCCACATCAGCATCCACCTCTGGTTTGGGGATCTTCCATCCTGAAAGCGTGGTGAGGATGTCAGAGCGAGAGGCCTGGCGCTAGCCCACCAGGGCGGAGGCTCCACCGTGTCTTGCAGATGGGGGCGCTGGCACCTGCCCTCCCCGGGAGAACCGGCCGGCCCAGGGAAAGCGCCCAGAGTTAAAGAGGAAACTCCTTTTGTTGTGACAGGGAGCAAAGGGACAGCTCCTCTCAGATTCTCCCAAGTTCAGAAGCAGGATCTCAAAACAGCATTGCCTGCGAAGGCCAAATCTCGAGGCACTGCAGGGATGAAGGGAGGCAGACAAGCTCGACCCCAGGCAAGGTCGGGCCCTGGGCATGGGAGCTTTGCCCCACGGCCCTCTGACCGCCCGGCTCCGCCCAGGCTCCAGGGCGGGATGGAAGCCCGGCCTTCCTGGTTCTGACATTCTAGCAGGGGAGAAAAATGGGAGCACATTGTGTGATGATGGCAGTGAAATTTTGCTGCCAAAAAGCTAAAGAAAATTTTCTCGTTTTTTTTTTTTTTTTTAGGTGGGGTGGGGGGAACCTAGGATGTCCTATTATTCTAGAATTCTTGGGAAATTTTGCCTGCAAAACATATTTTTAGGGCTGGGGTGTGAGGGGTGGTGGCTTCAGCACTGGGAGGAAGGTAGAAATGGGGAGGAATTTCGAGCTAACCTAGTGCAAGGATTCCCTTTTGAGATGAGGAAACTGAGGCCTGCAGTGGGAGTGTGCGGAGAGGGGCCACTGCGGCAGCTTGCGGGGTGTCAAATGTTCTGGAGGAGACAGAGGGGGAGAGAAGACCCCACAGGGGCAGCGCGGGGGAGGGGAGCGGGGAGCAGGGAGTGGGGGCGCAGGGGCTGACTGGGAAGGGGAGCTCTGGGAGAAGAGCGAGGCCCAGACCCAGGACCAGGCCCGCAGGTGTCCTTCTTGGCTCTGAGGGAAGAGGGGAAGAGTCTGTTTGGAGAAGAAGCCAGCAAAGCCCAGGCTTTGCTCAAGTTCTCTCTCGGGCAGGAGCTGGAGCCTGGTACCATGGTCTGGGCAGTTGCCTGAACTTTTTGGTCGGGAAAACCAACATTTTGCCCGCCCCCACCTTATTTTTGGCTCGAGGCGGGGTCCAAGCTGCGCTGCTGTCCCGGCGACCCGTGCTGACTGATACACTTCTGAGAAGCTCATGGCAAAGAGACACCGCTATGTCCAGCCCTGGGTCAACGGCGGCAATCCTGTAAAAGGCGCCAACTCAAGCAGCTGGGAAGAGCCGAGGTAAACACCTACAGATCAGCCCTGGGGTGACAGAGGCTCCAGAATGGGGAAAGGGGACAGGGTGGAAGGCACGTCTCACTGAAGTGAGGGAGGCCGGTGAGAGGAAGGGGCATGGAGGGTCTAGTGAGGGACGCTTCACTCTGCCCGACTTTTGCACTGTGCGTTGTGTGGGGCTTCTGGGGGTGATGGTTTAGGTCCCTGGGGTGACTACAGGAGAGAAGCTTCTTCTTTCAAACTCTGCTGGTGCCCACTCTCTCTCTTCTCCCGCTCTTCCCTGTAATCTGAGAGATCACATAAACGCAGCCATCTGGGTGGCAGGCACTCTTTGAGCACCTCCTCTGTGCTCACTGGGCCACACAGACACGGGAGATGCGTGACGGAAGACCAAGAGCCCGTGGTCATGCTGAAGAGATCCACACATGTCACCCTAGCAAAGCATGATTCAATGCTTAGGTAAATACTTACATGCAGGAAACTTACTTCAGGGTCATCATGGAAAATGCAGATTGCTCTAGGAAGTTCCTCAGGAAAGCTCAATGTCGTGCAGAAAAACTTCTGGGCATGTGTACCAGACTCAGCAGGAAGAGAACTTCACAAAGCCCGGTGACACGAGCAAGGGCCGTCCCCAACTGCAGCATGTCACCGCATGTGCGCGGAGGCTGCAGCCCGAAGCTTTGCAGACCGCCTTCCTCCCGCCCAGGCTTGGCGGGGCACGAGCCCTGCCGCGGCCCTCCTGCAGGAAGGCGGGTGCACAGGCAGCCCGAGGACGGAGACATGCAGGCCAGCGTGGGGCTGAGCGTCTGTGACGCCGGTGGCCTCAGGTCAGGGGCACCGCGAGAGGGTGAGGAGGGACAGCCTCCGGGTAAGAGCAGCGTGGCAGAAGCCTCTCAGACCCGAGCCAGGCCTGCACACCACGACCCCTCTGGGGCCCTGCACGTTGCAGGGCGCTCCTACCAGGGAGGCTTGCAGGTGACGGGCGTTCTGCACACTGGGCTCTCGGGTGTGACCCCAGCAACAACTACTTGCCAGCAAGTTACTTTATCTCTTGGTGCCTCAGTTTCCTCATCTGTGGAGTGGGCACAATAATAATGCCAACCTCAGAGGGCCGCGGTGAGGTGAAAGGAACTGCCACGTGCAAAGAGCTTAACCTTGTGCTGGGCGCACGCCAGGTGCTGCCCAAGCTGGCTCTACTTACCTCCTCGGCTCTCCCGGACGCCGCGAGCAACGAGCAGCTTCTAAAGGGCGGGCGGCCCCGCTGCGAGCTCCTGCGACCACACCCGCTGTGACGGCACCCTCCCCTCCCGCTGCCGCCGCCGATGAAAAGGATTTGTGTTGTGGCCTTTTGTTGACATTTCTTAAGAAAGGACTAGACGTCACCGGCTCCCCGCAGCAGCGCAAGTCTGCGTCAGCCCAGGCTGCCCTCCCCGCCTGCGGGGCGCCCGCGTGGTCCGCGGCTGCTCTGGCGCCCGCGGCCACTCCGCGGCTAATGCGTTCAGCCATGGTCCAGGAAGCCCTGCGTTTCCCGAGAAGCGTAGTGTGCTCCTTCCATCTGTGGAGCCAAAACCTGCGGGATGCCTGATTCTTGCTGCACAGTTTCCGTGGTGGCCGGCGACGGCCGCGAACCTGCAGACAGCCACTGCCAGGCGCCCACGCTGCCGCCCCGCCCACGCTGTCGCCCCGCCCACGCTGTCGCCCCGCCCACGCTGTAGACCCCGCCCACGCTGTCGCTCCGCCCACGCTGTAGACCCCGCCCACGCTGCCGCCCCGCCCACGCTGCCGCCCCGCCCACGCTGTAGACCCCGCCCACGCTGTCGCTCCGCC